>BMAO01026855.1:0-22561 GCA_019973975.1 Trichonephila clavata | reverse complement strand
TTGACATAAAAAGAACTGAATATTTTTATCAATGTGAAAGCATAATTTGAAAAAATAATACACGACCACCTGCTTTCTCAACACGTATTTGAGCCATCTCACTGTATTGTGCTTGTTTGCTGATACCTATTCCAATTTGATGTGCAATTACCGCTCGCACTGCTATTGCTTGTCCAGTGTGATGACCTTAATGTCATTTTTTGCAATGCAATTTTAGAAACCCGCACTTAAAAAAAAAGGTAGAAACAAAAACGTATGAAATTGCAAAACAGCTCTGGATGGGCCTGTTTCTCGGTAGCCCTGCATCATTGATACCGCAGTAGCTACGTCCATGAGAAAGGCAAACCATAATAACTTCAAGTGTTCTGTTTACAAATTACTAATGGAATCTGTTTTAGAAAATTATAACATAAAGCTCCATCTTAAAAGGCAATTAAAACAATATAAGGTTCAGTATTTTGATATAACTGAAAATCTTACTTTTACCATTTTTATTTTAATAGTAACATCAAATGAAAGGTACTTGCATGTTATCGCTACCTATTGGTGGCATTGTATAAAACGAAGCACATGATTGTCAATTCAGCGCGTACAACACATGTGAAAATAGAATTACCACCGTGGCGAGTATCGTGAACGTTGGCGATTGTTGCGATAATAAGTATCAAATAAATTTAAAAAAACTGTCTTAAACAGAGAAAAAAACAATCTTATTAAAAAACCGTTAATTAATTTCGCCAAATTAAAATGTCGGCAAGGGGGGTAAAATATTGTGTTAGAATATTGTACGGAATGGTTTCCAAACATTAAATGTATATTGCGGCATTTCCGTGGCGACTTTTGATTTTAGGAAATGGTCGATAGAAAATACGTAATACAAAAAAATAAACATAAAAATTATACAATTAACTCATTTTAGGACTACTGGAGAAAGATAAAATAGGCGACAAATTTCAATCGGAACGCTACTCGTTTGTTCAGATCGGTCGGTCAGTCTTATATTATCGTCAAAACTATAAGAAATTTTAACAACTATTTAGCAGAAGAATAAGTAGCGTACAGAAGTCATATATAATTTTCATCTTCGCTTAGTTAAGAGAAATAAATTTAGCTTAAAATTACAGAAAAAAACACGGTGTAAAATCAAAGCAAAATCGTAAACATCCCGCGATAATGCTATCCGATTGTTGCCAAAACTACAAAACAAAATTTAAGTTGTTGAAAGAATAATTTTTAAAAATTTTATTTATTCGAAAAATAAGCCTAATTTTGTATCAAAGGACAAAAAATGGATAAAATATGGCAATAAAAAAACATAACTATAGTAAAAATACGTAATAATCCCGAAAACACTGTATCTACAGTATGAATTTTCGCATTCAGGGAGAGACGTGACATTATATGATGGTCATAACACCAAAAGATCCCTTAAAATTTAAATTTTAAAAATTTAGTGTAAATTTCGAAATAATAAGTACATAAAAACCCCATCCGGAATCAAATGCACCAATATGTCAACATTTTAGAGGAATTTGTCCAGTAGTTTTGGAGATTAGCGGCTTTGAACAAACACACATTATATTTTTATTTATATAGATTAAATGCCAAGATCTTATTCAACTTAATAAATAATGCACATAATTATGAAAATAAGCAAAAAGTATACCTTTGCACTACACTTTTGCTTAAAAATAATACCATTGAAAAAGCAAAAATTTAAAAACTATTTATCATAAAAGATATTGATGCTCATTTGAGATTAAACATTTTTACCTGCAGTCAAAATATTCTTTTATATTTTATTAATGGAATATTTATTCCAATGAAATATCGTTTCTATAGAATTATTTGATTTTTAGATTAACGAAAATCAAGCAGCAATACAATAAATATCGATTAAAATCAGTCAATACATACCTTTTTAATAGAAAAGGAATATAATATAATAAGCGCATTACTTTATTGATAATAAATGCACTACTTATTGTGGCAGACATAATGAATTTCCTTTTGTGTATATAATCAATGAGATAGATTTTAGAAGAAGAAAAAGAAATGTTTTTCGGAAAGAATAGGAGGGATAACGACTTATAGACATTGGCAGTTTGTTTGTTTTGATTTAAAATGGATGAAATGCAGTTGTGAATTCTGAAGAAATAAGTATCCAGAAAAATTCAATAAAATAAGCTCCTTATTCACATGAATCTCAAAAAAAAATTATTTCCTTTTTTTTAAAAAAAAAATAAAAACACAAATGTAGGAATCTAATATAAGAGGTCCAAGTAAAGTTTGCAGCACCGGATCCCCTTGGTATTTTAAAACCCTGGGATTAAAATAAATAATCCTGGAATTTAATTTTTCTCTGAATTTTATTTTAAAATTTTTTTGCTAAGTATTGTGGATCTGGTATTACATTTAATATATCATATTTACTTTTTTGTACTGTTTACGTTTAATGTCAGTTTTCTTATGTGTTGAACCTTGAAGGGTTTGACGTGGTTTGTGTATGTTAAACCGTGAAATTTCATATGTTTTCTCTTATTTCATTCTGTAATTTTCTCCCCATCGCGAGGGATGTCAGAAAATGGACATTCTCCCATCCACAGAATGCTCGGTGTCCGCTAACTTGAAGGGGACAAAGGCAATTAGAATTTTCGGAAGATATCTAGCTACAGGAGATATTTTATTTTAATTTTCTGAATCATGCTCTCAATGTCGGTGCTGGCACTGATTTTGAAGTTATTTTCTCAAGCACTTAATGCAATCTATTATTTTTAAAGACTTATTTTTATAATTTATTAAAAGTTTATTATACATTTTAGTATTATTAATTAAAAAAGGGAAAGAGTCATAACGTTACAGTCACTCAAAATCCTAACGATGAGAGGTTAAAGCTCGAAAGAGCTAAACACTCTGGTCCTCCACCCAACGAATTATATTTCACTCTTGAGTGAAGTTACTGGAGATTAAAATAAATGTTTGTGATTTCTACCATCAACAGACTCATCTCTGAATAAACTGGCCTGGTGAAGTTATAGTCCAATTCAATCGTTTACATTTAGTTCGTATGAAATAACAAAAGGTAATTACGTTTTTAATTTTGAATTATGTGTATTTCTTAAGATATAAATTAATAAACAAATACTGTAGTACCTCCTGCACTTTGAATAAGACACAGTTAATGTTGGTATCGGTCGCTTTGAATATGGACCTTATGTATTTACCTCTCATTTAAGGAAATTCTATTTAAGTTAGGGTTTGCAGCCTCAGGATCCTGGTGTTTCTTCAAATCTCGAGATTAAAATTACTAATCCAGGGATTTAATTATTGCCTAAATTATGTTTAAAATTTTTTTCTGATTAAAATTTATATAGAGAGTTCCCACATCCGAAACGAGACATTGCGCAACATTCATTGCTCTTCCCCAGTAATAAAAAAATGTGACCCATTTATTTGATATGTTTATAATAAATTTTGATTTTTTTTTCTGAATCATCAATCAGGAATCATTTTTCTGAATTATCAGTTGAAGTCAATATAAAATGTGTGTTTTTTTTAGATTTCTCTCTTTTTTATATATATCAAGAGATAAATTGAGAGTAATATTATTTTGTTATTTTTAGTAAATTCTTATAAGCTGTTATTGCTGTTTGGTGCCATCGAAAAGGTATTTCTTCAAAATTATTTCTGAATATTGAAAGTTAGTGAATTAACTCTTTTATAGGTGAGTTATTCAATTTTTTCTCTTTTTTTAATATACAGAGAGATAAATTTAGTGATATTATTTTGTTATCATTATAAATATCTTTTCAAATTATATTTCATGTAGTAATATTTAAATGTTAAAACATATTGAAAAAATATTTTTTGAGGAAGCTAAAAAACAAAATTTTATTGGATTGTGAAATATACAATGTATTTATTATTATTATGTAAGAAATGAAAATCTCTCTGCTTTTTGAGTATTTTTATCAGAGTTAATTTTAGATTTATTATGATTAATTTCTAGCGTTATACGTTAATAAGGTTTTAAAAAAAAGGAAAGTATATATTTTTTCTATGGGAGTTGTACAAGTAGAAAATTTTTTAGATTAAAATTTATGTAAATCCGTTCTATCATTTGTATGTGCTGTGTACAGGTATATGTGAGCTTGTCGGAAAAAAGGTTCAGTTTAGAGTTCATAATTTTAATTTCGAAAAATCTATACTTCATTAGAAAGTCTACCACAGTTATCAGTTCTACATATAATAAACATAAAAATAGTTTTTCAATGAAAATAAAAATTATGGGGTTGTTATTCTGTTTTAAAAATTTACAATTACGTTTTAAAAAATCTTAAAAATATCGATTTTTGATTCAAATGGGTCCATTTTCAATGAATTCAAATTGTACTATTTTTAGTGAATTCATTTAATGTACTATTTTTTATCTGTTTTTTATAATGAAATAAGTTTTGTTCTGATTTGTTTCAATAAATTATAATAATAAAGCAATTTTTAAATTATGTTTTTAGTTTTATTATGTAATTTCAACCATGCTAATGGGCAAGTATTTTTCATAAATAGTTCGGTCCTAATCCCGGGATCAGTCCCGGGATTAGGACAATGTAATCCCGAAATCCTGGGATTGAAAATATATCACGGGTTTGCAAACCCTAGGTCCAAGCTCACATAAACTGCGCATGACACTTAAGATATCCAAAAAATTGTGACAACTTTTTTTTAAAAAAAATTGGAGACAAGGGGATTTTTTTGTGGTTTTTAGATTTATTTAGTACATTTTAAGAAAAATAGGCTAAAATTAAGAAGAGAAAAAGAAACTATTGTTACTAAAATAGGAAAAAATTGGTAAAAATATACAAACAAATTACATATACGGGGCGGCCTATTCTGTAAGAAAAGTGTTTATGAACAAATTTTCCATTTTTCAATTTTGCGGTGTTCCTCAGGATAAGAAATATTTTAATTTTTACAAAAACTACAGCAAAATTATCTTACTTATAATATGAAATTGATTCAAAAAACTGTGATCAAATTCACATAAGGAACTGTAAATTTTGTAATAAAGCAGTGATAGAAAAATCCGAAGGTTAAAACACTTCTACTATTATTACGAACTACACAAAAATTTCAGCTAATTAATTTCAAAACTTTTTTGAGAAATCGCTATTCCCGTTTGAACATTTTCAGAAAAAAACACATTTCGAGTAAATCCCCTTTTTTACGTAAGACATTACACACATACCACTACTAATGAGTTGCTTAAATTAGTGGCATCTGCTTTTACTAAAACACTTGTAGTTTTTGTTCTATTGAATGGAAAACAATAAACTTGGTATTTTTATAAAGCTAATAAGATGGTCTATAAAATTAAATCAGAACATTTTGTCAATTTTTTGGCAAATACACAATTTTAGGGTTGTCGGACATTTTAAGAAACCGTCAAATTTATGAAATTTAGAGGGTAATAAAGTTGCTAATAAGGTTTGATTAATTTTGAAGCAAAAATTGTGCTATATATGTGTGATTAACTTCTGTAATAATATATATCCATTAGTAAATTAACGTTGACAGAAGCATAATTTGATAAGAAAATTTTCTTAAACTTCCACATTTGCTCAAACATTAATTCATCTTTTATTTCTGAAAATATATAATTTCAGTTTTTAAAAATAATTTTTCTATATTTTGTAACTCCAATATACAATAGAGGAGGAATATTATCCCAAACATCTAAGTAATTTTAGAATTTTATTTTAAAAATATCTCACAAATTATTAAACTTATATCCCATGATTTTTAATTGTATTTATATTATTTGTCAGAAATGTTAAGAAATTTTTTTTGAAAAAGTAATAAAGTGTGGCAGATTGAAAAATCAAGAACTGTAAAGTAATTAAAATCGTAGTAATGTTTATAATAATAACTTATTCTTGATCGCGCGATTTTCTTACTTACGACACCAAAACACTAAATATATATATATATATATATATATATATATTCTTGATCGCGCGATTTTCTTACTTACTATATCAAAACACTAAATATATATATATATATGTGTGTGTGTGTGTGTGTGTGTGTGTGCGCGCGAAGGTGAGTACAAAACTCATATTTTTAGTATGCAATTCCGAGCTATTTTAGCGGACGTGGTGGCCGAGTGGTCTAGGCATCGGATTATGGCTAGCATGTTATGGGTTCGATCCCAGCACCACAAAAAGATCCGCCGTGTAGGGGAGCGATGCACGTAAAATCTGTCGAGAGCTCAAACGTCCTCCCGTTGGTGTGGCAGCTAGGAGGGGGGTGCCAGCTCAGGTGTCGTCCGCGTCACTTGACCATGGTTCAAAATTACGCGGACCGTCGCCAAAAGTCCTCGTGTTGCTAATCATTGCGACGTTTTTATTCACTCACCCGAGCTATTTTAAGTTACTATGATCGTTGAAGAGAGAAAATTTTACCAAAGATCAATTATTAGCTTATATATATATATATATATATATATATATATAAGGTTTTACATAAATGTAAGATGAAAAACAATTTTGTTATTAATGGAAGGTTCTTGTGGTAATGACTACTTTTGATCCGACTGCTTGAAATCTTAAAAAAAAGCTATTTTACCCACGCACAAATAATATGTAAAAATAACTTAGTTTAAAAAGTATTAGATATAGTTTTTTAATTATGATTATATAAATTTTTCCAATATCCAGAAGCGGATTAAGGGGCTGACGTACATGGCCGCCGCCAGGGACCCAAGCGCCATCTGGGGCCCGAGCTTGATGGACCCTAGTTATAAGTTTAAGGTGCAACAAAAAGATCTTGTACCCCAATATTGCAGCCTCTATGATTACTACGGATTTCTGTCAAGGAAGATTCTTAGAGATATTTCTCGCGTATATCTGTAATGTTGAAATTAGTACAAAAGTTTTGCATGCGGATTTTTTTTTTGTTTGCTTAAATTTTGTTTTGAACGAACGAATACTATTAAAGTCAAAGAAGTTTGCTTTCAGTTCACCGCCTTGATTAGTTACTTTTGGATACATTTTACTTTACTAATGATACCAAATAAAACAGAATGAAGTTATGTGATAAAAGATGTGTTAAGCTCAAAGCAAATTATTTCAAGTTGGTTGGAATTTAAGCCATAATGGCGAGATTTATAATTGAACACTTCTATGAAATTCGAATTTGACTGAAAATTTTTAATATTATTCGTCTTGATTTTTATTAACTTGATTTGATTGGTATGCCCGTTCATCTGTAAAGTTTAAATAATACGCTTTGATTTGCTTCATAATTTTTTTTATTATTTTGATTTCATTTTATCATTTATTCACTCTTTGCTTTTAAAGAAAAACAAAACATTGTGTTTTCAGTTTCATAATGTTTCTTTTTAGTATGTCTACGTTCTAAGTCTTTCTAATTTAGAAACTATGAATGTACTGAAGATATAAATTTAGTTGAAAAACTTTGAGATTTCTTTTTTGATGTTGTGGCGTTTGTCAAAATGTTTGGACTATCCTGTAAATTTCAAATTATTTTGCAAATTTTTTATTGTTCTGTTCCGTTTCAAAGTATTAAAAGTATAAAAAAGTCAAATTTTCAATTTTCGGTTTTTCAGGAAAAAATATTTAATAATAACAATAAACTAGAATGTGCAAAAAACATTTTTATTCATTTAATGTTTTATTAACTGATGCTAGATGCTTTAAAAGGAAACTGTACAAATTAAAGATTTGTGACTGTTTCTAGTTTTTAAAAGAATTTTTAAACTTTATAGTTTGGAATGCTTACTTGGTTGAAATATTTTAAAAATTTCCGTCATAAATAATTCTATAGCTGAACTACATTTTTAATATTAGAAATGAAACTATTATTTCCTTCATGATTATGAATTTTAAATTATATTTGTATTAAACCAAAAACTTCGCAATTCAGTAAGGAAATTTGAAAAAAGGATGAAGTGTAATTTCATGTAAGTTTGGAAAAGAAATAAAAAAAAAACCTTTAAGATTCTTATTTTAGCACATCCTTGAAATTAGTTGATTATGAATTATTAAAAGAGTCTAGTCAACTAAAATCTCCAGAAAACTATGTTCAAAATATCCAAAATGAATTTGGAAAAGAGAAACAAGAAGCAACTGATTTATCAGGGCTCCCGTTTTTGAAGAGAAAGCTGCACAAACTCGCAGACAGCAAAAGAGAAAAATAAAATACTCTAGCTAGTATACCCATTCTTCGCAAGGGTGAATTGAAAAATTAAATACAGATTGAAGGTTAAAGTTTTGAATGAGTTAATTTTACGTGCATTGCAATATAAACAAAAATAAAGTTTTTTGCATATCTCTGATGAATAAAAACCCATTCGTAAAATTTAAAGTCTGAAGGTCTAATAGCTGATAAAAAAGATTTTTTATTTATTTATAGCTCTCTTAAGCGTCAGTTTTTGAAAACACCTTCCTAAGCTAATCTTTGCTCAGCAAAATTAACACATTGTTACAAATTTTGTGTAATGAATGCTTAAAAGAGTGTAAATAATGTATAGCTGGATGTGTGTGTAACACTTTAATATTAATTTCTGTTGTATTTATTTTATGTCAAAATTGTAATATTCCCAAGCAACGCCATTCCTTACATTAATTCAATGGAAACAAAGCGAAATGTTGGTGATAGAAACAAGTTGGAATCATTTTTAGCGACCACGTTGGCAAATGATTGAACGGTGCAGAATGTGCTTTGCTGTCGTTCCACCTGGTGGAAATCTGTAACAAAGAGGATAGCACAAAATTTTCTCCACAACAAATACATATATATGTATATATGCCTATTTTTCCTAGTGATCAGTTGTATGGTGTTGGAGTGAAGCGATTTCATATAAATACAAACATCCATTTATATATTATATATAGATATAGTTGAAAATCAACCACAGTATTCGTTATACAATGCAAGATAGGTACAATTACAACTCTTTAAAAGATAAGGGTTCTAATTCATTTTAACTAAAATCGTGTATTATTTCACTTTATGAAGGAATTGTTCATTGTTCCCATTCTAACAATTCTTAAGCTCAACCGTGGGTGTTGCGGTTAATAAATGAATTAAGTAAGCCTGTTGTATGTTTATTCTAAATCAGTTTCAATTGTCTGTCTAACAGATCATTAATTTTCAACTAAAATAGTACAAATGCTTTAGTTACTAATCATTGCATTAGGATGCATCTGATTCAGGAATGTATGTTCCTTTCAAAGAAATAGAATAAAACTCTTACAACGTGTTAATTTATCGGATTTAAATATTGTCACAGAGAACTTCTGAAGTGTTGTGTGATCGCATTAGTCGTATGAAGGAATAGGTGGCTCTTCGGGGATAAAATCATTAATTTGCTCTTTTAGTCAGAGCTTATTTGATATTCAGTCTACTCAATGAAGAAATTAAATGGAGATAGAATATTTCCATGACTTAAAAGGCGTTATTTATTTACAACAAATATTAGCTAAATCCTGTCTCTTGTGAAATTATATTAATGGGTTCCCTTTTAGCACAGTAAATAACAGTTATATAATTGGTATTTATCATAACTGCTATAATCGATATTACGTTGATGAATTATTCCTTACTCAATATATTCAGAATAATATATATAATTATACGTACATAATTTTAGCATGGGAATAAATTATAACTGTGTCTTAACAAAGTATTAAGTAATAGGTATCCTTTTCCTAGATCAGAAAAGATTGAAAATTTTAGTGTATCGTGGAGTATTTTTATCTGAATGTCCTCAATATCTCAAGTGCGACTTATGCTAGAAAATTTACATCTAACGAATATATTAATATAGATTGTTTCATCATCATTTAATCTCACTTCTGTACATTTTAACAAGCAAAACTACAAAAGTGTTTTTTATAAAATTATTGCCTTTTTTTATTCGCATAATCATTTAAAACCTAGACTATTAAGTTATTAGAACATAACTTTTATTCTTATAAATTACTATATGGTTAAAGATTCCCCATTTGAACACACATTATTTTATGTATCATATATGTTATCCATTATTATAGTCACACTATAGCAGGCATAAAACCTGTCTAAAAATTAAGACACAGCCGTAGAACTTAAGCGCTGATGTTTATAAAGAATTTTCGAAAAAAAATTTCAAAAAGAACATTTTAGAAATACGTAGGGAATAGTTGAATAACGACTATAATATATTCTCGGCATTTCAAAGAGTTCCAAATGACCTTCTCTCAAAATCACATTAATAAATAACAAGCTTTTGAAAATGTGTCTGCAATAAACAAAAATTCAGTTCTCTAAAAATCTTTACTTTTATAAATAATGCGAAAAGAATCGAAATACTTACTTTATCCTTTATATTAATATTTATTTTTTGATTATTTGCTTCTTGTATTAGTAGACAAAATTTGCAAAATTCCTTCATAAAAGTAAATGCAATTAGTTAAGTGAAAGAAAAAGAATTATAATTTTTTATAAATATTTGGATTTGAATTATTCAGTTTTCTGTAAAAAGAAAAATTGTAGTTCATCCGTTGTGTGTGTTCGCATAAAATGAAAATGATAATAAAGCTTGAAACAAAATGTGTGGGGAGGGGAGAGGTACTCGCGCAGGATGTATATGATTGAATTAACAGTTGCCATGAAATCCGGCGTATAACGCTCAATTTTAACACAAAAAAGAAGATCGATATTTACCGATGCGCATTATACGCCGGGTATAAAAAGAATAGCTTTAAAAATAAAAAAAAGAGATGAGCATAATAGAAATTAGTGATTTCTACATATATAGAAATACTGTTTATTTAACAGAAATGACATACCTTTATGAATTTAAAGGGTTGTAGTTCTAGAAATATATTATTTATTCAAAAGCTTGATTTAGTACCTCAAATAAATGATTTCTAAAAATAAGAGCATTGCTTATCTGTATATCAAGTTTCTTAGTGAAAAAAGGGGGAGCGCGCTATACGGCGAATATACCTAAAAGATAAAAATCCAGCTTGTAAATACAAGTGCGCGTTATGCGCTGGATTTCACTATAAATTCTAAAAGCATTAAATATTTAAAAAATAATTAATGATTTCTAAAGATAAAAACGCTCCTTTTGCATACTATAGTCATGAACATTTAATAATCAAACAAGTTTTTTTTTAAATAATTGTGTGAAAATGCTGTAGTATATAGATGGAGAACCTTTAAAACATTATATCTATATAAATGTTACGAAAAAATTTACTGCACATAAGAGTTCTAGGAATATTTATTAATCCCATTCTCAAAAAGTTTTTCTATCCTTGTTTGTATTGCTGGAAAAATAAGAACAGAACTTAAGTTCTAAACTAACTTTATTTAAACTTGAAGGTACAGAGTAGTATATATTAAAACTAAAGACTTTTACAAACTAATATAAAAAAACATTGACATTTTAGTAATTAAGATTCTCTAAAAGGTCGGTTATGTGTTTAAAATGAAAAGAATCACGCAGAGGAAATTCAGTATGCTTCAAACTTTCAAAGATTTAAGCACTTATAAATTTAATTGATGCTCTTTTACTTACATCTTTTACCCTTTGTAATATTATTTATTTGGTTGTAGAACATTATCAGTTATTTATTTATTTTTGATTCAACTCTCAAAATGCATATTGTTGCCAATTTTTTATATTCCGGTTCCACTTAATTTTATTCAAAAACCTGAGTATATATGCTTTTCCGAACTCATGTTGATAAACATAGACAATAAACCACATGCGGAAACAAAACAAAAACTGGCATTACTTTTGGCGGGTAAGTTATATATTTGTTTTAAATTAACATTTATTCAAATTTCGAATCTTTTTAATTCCTAATAATTAATTCATAAATCTGCACAACTATTTTGAAACGTTTTCTAAATAATTTTCTAAATCATTTCTAAATCATATTATATCGGTAGATTTATTACTGATTCTTTAGACCTTGAATTTTTTTCATTGCTTTATTGGTGATTCCAAGAAATAAAATATCATTAACTGCTTTCACGTGCCTTGTTAACCGGATTTCAATATTTCCCAACAATGATGCCATCGCTATAAATAACTAATTATTCCCTTCGCCAGAATACTTGATTGTATTTCTAATGTTACGGTTTTCCAGTTCTTCCCTGTATATAAAACGCTGGTATTTGAATATGCAGTTAATTTTTTTTAGTAATTTTTCAGCCACGACCACATTATCAAAGTTAACCAAAACATAAAGCTTTCACGTCAATGTATTTCATTTATAATTTGACATTTCAATGTGATGGGTTATAAAGTTTAGTGTGTTACTTGTAGATATGTTCAAAATTTTCAAGTTTCCTATATATATATATATGTTATGACTTCTTCAAACACTCATTAACTGTACCCCGTTTAATTATTTCCTAGTTCTTTCGCATCTTAATCTAATTGACCACACGCATTTGCATCCAATCACGACTCCTGTTACAAAAGAGTCGTACGACCTTCACCGCCAGTATAAACTAGGAGCACACGATTAACGCCGCTCTTCTTCTCTCTTGTCTTTTGTCATCATCATGTAGTCTGCTGCAACTAGTGTTTGTGTATTGTTTTGTGTGTGTGTGTGTGTCTATTTGTGATTACGTACATCTATGTGTCTTCATGTTCAGTGTACAAATAAACAAGAATAACTAGTATCAAGGCTATCTCCTCCATAACAATTAAAATCCAACATCAACCATCGTAAATAGTAACCTTATGGAAATACCAACACTGGCCACGCTATCAAGATCTTCGCCAAAAGTCGCAATCTTTACTAAATCAGTCATCATTCATTATATATATATATATATATATATATATATATTATATATATATATATATATATATATATATATATATATATATATATAAAGGAGTAATCTCTTATTTTTAAAAAAATTTACTTTCCGTCTTGTTGTCAGGTAAGTCATCAATGTTTAATGTCGCATTTGCAAAGTTTATTGGATATATGCCAGATTTTGGGGAATACTGCATGTTGCCAAAAGTCTACATGTAACATTTTCTGACAAAATACCCAGGATTATTGTCTGGATTTTTATTCATTTTTTACGCATCCTATGACAACATTAATATAAAAAAATGTTTTTTAACAGGCTTTCATAAGTTTCACTTGTATGTAACGGAATCTTTGAACTCAAATTTTACTCACTTTAAAAGGTCAGATCAATTCGACATTTTGCACACTTGTCAAAGACCGATGACAATACAATAATTTCATGATTTTGTTCCATTGTCCTGATCAGGACATCAAGAATAACGACTTCCAGATTTGGCGACTAATTTCATATACCATTTCCTGATTTGGCGACTAATTTCATATACCATTTCCTGATTTGGCGACTAATTCCTATACTATTTCCTGATTTGGCGACTAATCCCCTATACTATTTCCTGATTTGGCGACTAATTTGACACTCATTCCTAAGCTTCCAAAAATATTTTTGATAATATATACTATATTGAATATATTACTACTATAAAACTAGAAATACTTCGTTAATATATTATACAACAAGCACAGCCGACAAGGAAAGAAAACCAAGAGTACAATTTGTTATGAGAACTTTGCTTGTTTGTTTCAAATGAACTGCATTTTGGCAGTTAAACCACTTGCAGATACGGCAAATCCGAAGAGTGGAGGCTATTTAACTGGTGGCACTATCTAGTGGCGGCTCCTGTTTCTAAATTTGACGTTTGAATTTTATTCAACTGAAACTCTCGTTGGAAACAAAAGATTGCTATGATTTAATTTTGGTGAGAGTACCTAAGCCCAATTGATACTCAAGGGTTCTTTTACATGCCACATTACATGCGTGCCTACGATTTTCGCATCCAGAAAATCTATCGACTCCAGCCAGAATAAATTATGAGAACTTCAAACATTTTTAAATATTCTACTGTAAAACATTAGTCGAAAGTGTACACTTCAAGTTCACTATTATAATTGTACTGTATAAAATTGTTTTTAAAAACTCTACACGTACTTAAACACTTAAAAACAGTTTTCAAAAGTTTTTTGGCAATTCAAAGAATTTGGAAATAATGAAATTTCTTGAAACTTTGTCTCAAAATTTATAGATTTTATTTTTGTATTTATTATTATTTATTGAACATCTGAATAAAACCATATCTATGTCTATATGTCTTTTAAAGTAACTGTCAGTTAAGCACAAATAATTTGAAAATATCTCCTTCATCAAGCGTCCTCTTCTTACCAGTTCACCCGAAGCCCAATAATCATGGTTGGTGACATTCGAACTGAATCGTGGTTTCAAATCATAATTTTTCTAAATACCGTAAAAATAATGGAAGTTGCTGTGTTGTGTAAACAGTAGAAGATTTAAAAATCATCAAATGACGTGTTGGGTATAGAAGTTAGGAAAATAAGATGCTGACTCAGGTGTTGTCCTACACCTCATTTAATTATAATTGAAGAATACGAGAAAATTTCTCAATAGAACTTGGCGTTGCTTAAGAGAGACTGTAATTTGGCAAACCAATACGAATCATTTTTCAGGTATACTGTGCCTCTTTGAGCCTATTACAATGTAAAAAATAACAATTACTTTTTGTATCCCTGCTCTTATCTTTTCTATTTTGGTATTTAAACTTATCCAGGACCCTTGTTTAGTAAATTACAAATGAGATGGATCTCGCTAACCGTTATGCTGCTAAGGCGGCTTCTAATAAAACCGACAAAAACTGATTTCTTCTCATTTTTGTAACACTGATGGCCATACAAAATGTAATACTCTGATCGAAGCAAGAAAACCATGTGAAATTTACATCATGCATAGGTGGCAATGAAATATGCAAACCATTAGCATTATAGCTCAGACGCAAATCACGGACGACCGTAGTGCGCCTGCAAGCGCTATATAAAGGGAGAATAGATTTTTTTTATTTGAAGTACGGCAATTGTTCTTTTGTACGCTTTTTTTTTTTTTTTTTTGCGTAAGTTGTTAACCTATTACTCGTGGCATAAATATCGAGCTTCTTTTGACCAACTTTCTGAATTCAACTGAGGAAGAATAGCAGCGGATTATTCTTCAGTGAAATCGATCATTGTGTTGGATGAAACCAAACAGCTGTGATGCGGATCTACCATGGATGCAGGGGGAAACGACGGATCGATGGTACCGAACGCACCCACCTCATTGCACCACTGCCTGTGATGACAGGTGGATTGTGCGCATGGCAGTGATGGATCGCGCAGCCACATCACGAACCATAGCCCAACAGATTCAGTCTGTTAAGCAGTATTCGGGATCCGCTTGTACGATTCGATGCCATTTACAGCAGAGTGGAATGTCCGCAAAGCGTAAATTGCTTTGTTTACTCTTGGCTGGAAACCGCAGGTGTTTGCTACAACAGTAGTACAATTAATGGAGGACATGAACAACGTAATGGAACGATATTATGTTTTTTTGATGAATCTCGTTTTTCCCTGCAACATCACGGTGGTCGGATTCGAATTTGGAGACATCATGGTGAGAAGCTGCTGAACTGTTGCGTTATGCATCACCACGCTTGTCCTGCGCCCAGAGTCAGGGTTTGGGATGGTATTGAGCTTCACTGTCGCATCCCTCTAGTACGCGTTACCTGTACACTGAGCAGTTAGGACTACATCTCTGAGGTGTTGAAGCCCGTGGTCCCCCCCCCCCCTGGCATTTGGCACTTTCCATCAGTCATATTCCAAGTCTCCAGTCATTTCCATCAGTCATCAGTCTTTTTCAGGATAATGCGTGACCACACGTGGCACGCAATGTTCAAGAGTTCTTCTTTACTCATCAGATTTAATTGCTTCCTTGGCCTGCTTGTTCTCACGATCTATCGCCAATCAAAGCACCGGGACACTAGTGTGTAAAAGACTGTCCCGTGTTGTACACCACCCGCTGCTACACCAGATCAACTTTGGCAATTTGTGGAAGCCGAATGGACTGATGTAAGGTTACAAAGCCTTTTTGATTCTATGTCGAGGCGAGGGCTGCGGTTACAGCCAACAATAGCGTTCTGATTTTGTTATCATCCACATTTCACTAGATGCTGCAATTTTAATCTTTTAATCTTTGTACAACATGTATAAAACCCAATTCTAGAGCATTTTAGAAAATTCGTTGATACAACTCCGTGAATGAAAAAAAAATATTTTGTGTTATCTCAACTGTTATCACTACTTTAAATCATTTCGTTATTCAGTTGAATATCTTTATTTGTCTCCATAGTGCGTAACCCAGAAAAAGTGGTATGTTTCATACACTCAAGAGCCAAAACATTATGACCACCCCTACATTTTGCAGTAAACTCGCCTGGATGACGGGGAAGGCACGTGATTAGGTGGAAGTGATATTTAACTGCTGCTGGAGAGTCTGAAGAATCATTCTTTTTCACTTACTTCTGTGTGTGATGGGAAAGGCTGCGGATCTAAGTGACTTTGACAAAGGGCAGATTGTAATGGCTCGAAGGCTCGAAACAAGTATTGCCGAAACTGCACGACTCGTGGTTTGTTCGCTATCTACAACTGTTAGTACTTATGCAAAGTAAATGAATGACAGTGAAACCAGCAGTAGACAACATGGTGTTGGACGTCCACACGCTATCAAAGAGAACGGTCGCCGGAGATGTCTCGCATGGTGAAGCACAACCAGAGTCAGACAGTGGCTCAGCTGACAGCCCAATACAATGCAGGTACAAGTAGAATAATATCGGAACACACTGTTCAGCGGGCACTGTTGAATATGGGGCTACGCAGAAAACGTCCCACTCGTGTGGCTTCGCTGACCAAGATTGATCGCCAACTGCGCCTCCGCTGGGCACGGGAACATCGCGACTGGTCCATGGATCAGTGGGAGAGAGTTGTCTGGTCAGATGAATCACCGTTTGTCATTCATCACGCCGATGGCCGTGTCAGGATACTCTGTCTTCCAGGCGAACAGTTGCTCCCTCAATGTACAGTAGGTCATACACAGGCTGGTGGTGGCGGTATTATGCTTTGGGGGACGTTCTCTTGGACGTCTCTGGGAC
Organism: Trichonephila clavata; assembly: GCA_019973975.1. NCBI lineage: Eukaryota > Metazoa > Arthropoda > Arachnida > Araneae > Nephilidae > Trichonephila > Trichonephila clavata. The sequence goes on along the minus strand of BMAO01026855.1, from coordinate 5,463 downwards.
CCGTGGTTGTGTTAGAGCAGACCATGAATCGCACAGCATTGCGGACTAGTTGCACCCTTACATGGTCTCTGTTTTCCCAGCTGAAAATCAAATGTTCCAACAGGACAACACCCGTGTCACAAGGCTAAAATTGTGTTGGAGTGGTTCCAGGAACATGATGAAAAAAGCATGCATATAAATGATAATTATTTAATAGAATATTTGGGTAAAAAAAATTCACCAGAGTAGAAACTTTCAAATAATCGATTCTTGGAAATGAATTCGTTATTTAAAAAAATTTAATTTGATTTACCGAAAATAAGTTTGTGTGGCATAATTTTGGCCTGTTTATATGCTTAGTATATATTCTTTTTTTATCAAAAGCAAATGCATCTCCGTTAAAAATTCTTTCTAATACGCTTTTTGACATATTTCTTAAAAAAGTCGAAGCTGTACAATCTAATTGATTTATTTCATTCACTAAGTAATGCAATATGTAATGGATTAATTCTCTTTATATTTTTACCCTTCAAGCTCGATTTCTTATTGTGTTCCATCTTATAGTATAAAAAATAAGCTTGAAGTTAGTACCTACAGCTGTGTTATTCAGTTGTGAGTGATATGCATTTTTCAATTGGTGTATAAGCAATACTGAAAAAATCTTTAAAGTACTAAAATCAAATATTTGAAATTTTTCAAGAACATATTCCAATAAAAAGTGATTTCATTTTCATGTCAAAGTATTTTTCAATGAAAATAAAACACAAAATAATTTTAAAATTGCATTTAAATTAAAAAAATTTGAAAAACCTATTTTGCAAAATTGTTTACTGTATATTTCTTAAAATAATAAGTTATGCATTTAATTTCATACGCATACAAAAAAACTCATTTTCAGTTACCTCCATTACCACTAGAACTTCTCCCATTCGATCTCAATTGAGATAAAGTAACACTAGCTCAGCTGCACAAATTCAATTAAAATAATTATTTTCTGAGGCACATGCCTCTCGTTATTTTTTAATTACGAATTCATTTTATGAGTAATTTCCTAGAAGTCTCCATTTTTTTCATGGGTTGCACAGAAGAAAATTCATTAATATAACCTCTATAATTGGTTCTGCTTCAATGAAACTTAACTCCATTGCACAGTTGTAAACATAATTTTAATCAGTGAATTTAATATTTATTTCATTCAGACATGTAGATCTATTGTTGATTTTTTCTTTATGATATTATTTTTCTACATTTTTTGTTCTATTTATATAAAAAATTTTCACTAAAAGCTTGTGCAAACTCGTGCCACAGATTTTAAAAAAATCTTACAAAAAATATTTTAAGCAACCCAATGAGGAAAATTCAAACAGTTAAGAAAGAAGTACTTAATTAGTTCGTTTATATTGTGGCAAAACGATGATTTTTGTACTGATATAGATTTATTCAATCGATTACTGTGTGTGTGTGTATTCTACTTTATTGTCTAATTTTATATTTGTTGATTTAGTTGTTGTTTTATATGTTACGTGGTTTGGTTTGTGAGTAAAACAATGGACGAAAAATTTCAAATGTGCTTACGGACTAAGGAAGTACATTGCTAGAGATATTTTTTTTTACTCGACTTTGATGATTTTTACAATTGTATGATGTTGTGTTAATTCGCTTACTCTTATTAGGGATTAATTTAAACTCTTTTATTCATGTCAATTGCAATGTGAATGATTTTTTAAGTAATTTAATTTACATTTTCGTATAGAAAATTATTTCAGTTAAAAATTATCATACTTTCTTAGCTTTTTAAAATGCTTTATCCCATTTGAAATATTTTATCAATGCATTAAAGCAAATTTTGGAATTATGTATTTCATTGCAAAAATGCTTCAAATCAGGAACTTTATTCAAAATATTTTTAATTATTCTGGCTGTGAGGAGTCACTGGGTAGGCGATGGCATTGTAAGTCCAAGTTTGTGAGTTCGACCCAGCCCAAGTGTTTGGATTTTCCTGATGTAAATCAACAATTAATGTCATATGATTACGCGGCATTTTAAGGATCACTAGAGGCCTGTTTGGCTTAGGTACTGTAGTAAAAATTAAAATCTATAATACAATTTTGAATCGCCAGAGCTCAGGTGCCTCTCTCCGGGAAGGAAACTGGGTGTCAAAATACATTGCGGTAATTGGTATGCACTTATATGGTGCCACCCTAAAAAGTCAGGCCAGCTCCCGGAGAAGGTACTAGGCCAGGAATGGTAATCATCAATTCACAGCCTCATTTCAAGGAAAAAATATTCACAATTACATGAAAAGTCATAGTTTCTATAAGTACTTTATTAATTTAATATTTTCAAAGAAAAAAATTAGGCTAAATAATAAGATTGTTCTTTTTAAGAACGCTGATAAGTCTTGATTCTTTATTTTTGATAAGATTGTTTAAATAGCAAAATTGAGAGAGAAACATTTATACCGATCTTGTAAAAAAAAAATATTGCTTGAATCAGAAAGTCAATTTTTTTATTAATATAAGGGTAATTACATTTCATTTAATTTGAAGTAACATTTTTAGTGACATATTTAACATTTTTTTTTCTTGAAAAAAGGAAGGCTCAAAATGATATTTTTCTCAGTTTTAATATTTATATAGGGGTTAATTAATAACTCTCTCAAAGTTTAAAGTTTTATTACTTCAAAGAAAAAGAAAATGGAATCAAAGCAGAGAAATTAAATTCAGAGAGCTACCCAGTGGAATAGATGGCTACACTAATTTGGTATCCTGAATTTTTGATTAGCAATCAAAAGGTTCAGAGGTAAAATGGTGAATTAATAGGTAAAGAAACCACTTACTTTTCTTAATCTAACCGAAATCTCTGTGGCGTAATAGATGCAGTTGAAAATTATAATGGATATGAAGCTCAAAATCCTTGTTACATTCATTGATTATTTCTGAGGAAAATATATCTTAATGATTTCATTCAAAACAAATGCTAAGATTTATTGTTTTTTAGTTGTTTGAAATAAGGCTTATCTACCCAAAATTGTATTGTCATTATTACATTAACATGTCAATAACATATTCATGTAAAAAAGATTAGCTTGTTACAATATGATTATATTTGAAAATAAAATTATATTTATAAATTTGTTTCTGAATAAAAATATAATATATATAATTATACGTATGTAAAAGAGATTTTCAGATTTTTCTCTAATTATAATTGCAGAAAAATCTGAAAATCTTTTTTTCTCTTTTCATCACCATAAATGATTAACATAAAATTAATACCCTTCTTCCTCTTTCGTCTTCTTTTCTTCAAAAAAAGAGTACCTTGAAATCCAGCGTATAACGCGCAAATTTTAACACAAAAAGAAGCTTGAAATCGGGAGTTATACGCCGAGTATAAAAGTGAAAGCTTCAAAAATGAAAAAAATGAGCATCAAAAACAATTAGATTTCTACATATATCAAAATATTGTTTATTCAAAAGAAATGACAATTATTACGAACTTAAAGGATTGTATTGTTCTAGTAGTATAATGTTTTTTTCTGAAGCTTGTAATAATACCTCGAATAAATTACTTCAAAACATAACAGCATTGTATAGGAACATTTCAGACTCCTTCGTAAAAAAGGGGTTGCGCATTATACGGCGAATATATCTAAGAAATAAAAATTGAAGCTTGAAAGTGCGAGTTATACCCCAGATTTTACAGTAAGTCATTTTTTAAAAGAATTCCAAGTAAGTTTTTCTGTATTATTTTGTAATTTACAATTTTTTAATATAAAATGCGACTCTACTGAGCTAAAAATATTTTTTTAAATTTTTCGCCCAGAATTTTAAGATTTGCTGAATATTTTACTTCATAGGGTTATGATCATCTACTTTTTAGATATAATATTCTTGGGAATCAAGATTCGGTAGCTTTTAATTTAGAATGATTTTAAAAAGTCAGTTTTCAACTGATTTTTAATCGTGTAACATCTTTAATTATTTTAAGTTACTTCTCGCGACATTTCTTTCTATCAAATTTTTTTTACGAATTCAGATCTCAGCCATTCGATAAGAAATAAATAAAAAAATATTTACAAAGGCTACAAGAAGCTCTTCTTTTTAAATCTGGAACCATAGCACATCAGTTTCGCAAGAGCAGTGATTTTAAAACGAATTGCTTTCCGACTGAGAAAACAACACCATTCTTCTGGAACCCGATTTTCAATTCAAATCTAGTAAAATGTGCACGCGATTCACCTAAAGCCGTTTTATTCAATTCACAGAACTTCCATGCCTTTGATGTTTGTTTACATGGCTGCTAGTACTGCAATGTCTGTTTCTTTCCGAACTGTATGTTAAAATCTTAAACCATTTATTTTGAATATTTCGAGTATACGCGTTAAATCTTCCTCATTGATAAATATCATTAAAATACCAATGAAAGATTAAGTGGTAAATCCACAGCTTAACCTAAGGTTTAAATGATCAAAGGGGTAAAATACATGCTCAAAGATTAAAATTATCCTTAAGGAACAAAGTATGAAGTTTAGTAAAGGATTTCTCCGGGCTTTGTGTCATATATATCACTAGATACGGCTTCAAGCCCTGACATGTGATATGCCTATTATGAAATACTTTTCAGAGGGATATCAATTCAGTAATACCTTAAACCATAAATTATAATTTTCATGAACATTTCTTTAACGAAACCTGTAAACATTTATAAAATGTATTAAAATTGCTACATTTTACTGGAAAATTTTTTTTCGGTTTTATAGGAGATGAAGTATGTATACAGTCAAACCTGCATTTTCGAACATCTGCATTGCGAATTTTCTAGATAATGAACTGTTTCCTGGAACCAAGAAAATTTCAAGATGTTCTTCATAAAATGACCACCCTATAGCAAAGTGCATTTTCTATATAACGAAATTTTTTCCCTTAAAATTCAATTTTTTCTCCTTTTTTTAAAAAAATACTCAGTACATTTTAAGTTATTTACTTTTGTGACACATTTTATGGTGGTCATAAATCTGGAGCTTGTTTTTAGAAGCCTAACTTGCCGAGAGCAATAGAATTCTAGGCGTTTCACCCAAATAGTGCAACCTATATAACCTCCATTGTCCAGTTTACAAGAAGCATCTTCGATATCCCCTTTCATGTCCATTGGAATTGTCTCATGTCCCCGTGTCCTTGAGCTAGTCTTTGTTCATTTATAGTGATGATCATTAGTACTCATAACATCGTTTCTTCTATCTCGAAAATGTCAAAACGTAAATGCTTGAGCACCAAACAAACAAATTTTGTTTCTCCAAGAAGTGGATAAGGCTTCAATAAAAAGGATATTGCTTTAATGTTTGGTATTCACCCAAACAGCTAATAAACTATTATAAAAAATCGAGAAGCTATAAAATTATGATTCATCAAATTTTCGTACAAAACGTTTTGAACATGTATCTATGAAGATGTCGACGAGGCAGTTTTGAAGTGGATACACAAA
>BMAO01026854.1:0-128673 GCA_019973975.1 Trichonephila clavata | reverse complement strand
TGTAGATTTTGTGTCATAGCCACTAAATGCGTGCAGAATAAAATGTGCTTTTTACAATGAGGATATTTATCAAAACTTTTTGGAAGAGCATTTTTGAGTTTAACATTCCATTTGCCAACTTTTTAAAGAACACTTCTTCTTAATGTGCTTGAATACGTCCAATCAAAATGACGAGCAATCAATATCTTCTCCTACTATGACGGCAGTCCAACAATGTTCGAATTCTTCAATAGCTGTTTCTACGATAAGAACATCTACATCATCTCTGACCTGTTTTGTCGTGATATCAACAAATTCTAATTTTCCAATCAACATGTTAATAAAATATTTTTTATTACATCGATTCGACAAAAATTTCTCTTGGCGAATTGATACGATCATTTTCGTCGAAACAAACTTCATTCGATTTGATAAAGCAGCAGTTCTTAGCTGTCTCATTGCTTTTTTGTTTTTGCTTAGTCTGAGTATCCATCAAATACAACTACAGTTTTAGAATCATAATGTTTTTGTAAATATTTTACGTATCTATCTAAAATTATCGAAAAAGTATCGTCTTTATCCATACGACGCGATGCAAAAGAACCCATCATCGATAATGTACGTAACATTTTTTCATGAAGTCGAATCGACAGGAGTCATTTGTCATATAATGTCGCTTTCGTGTATTTCAATATCATTAATTATCAATAAAGCAGATGGATATGGACTTAGTTCATATTGGAGATATTCTTGAATATTACATTCAAACTGTTTGCTTTCAGTTGTTGTTTGGAAGAGTAGCAATAGATCAATGAAACTGTACAACCTTTAATTTTGACAGATTTGTTGACAATCGAAAGCGATAAACATTATCGGACGTTTTAACCTTATTCATGAAATTTTAACAGTTATCTTTACCAATGATCCTAATTCGATTTCATGGCTTTAGACAATTATTTTGATTATTCCCAACCGTTAAGAAGCTAAAGATACCAATTTCGCGTATTAGAAGATATTATGAAGTGTAAACCATTCAACTAGCTCACTTACATCAGTATATCTCTTTTACTCTTGAATCCTTAGCATTAACATATGTTTCAGTAGAGTTTAAAGAAATGGTATAACTTCTCCATCCTCACAAATTGTTTTGTAGCGTACATAGCAAACGCACATCTACATAAAACACTTTCTTGCATACTTGGACCTTTCTGTCTTCATAGAATCATTAGACTCTCTCTGTTCGATAACCATATCTGTCCATATACCAGAATTAAATTTCTCTGTTCGTTTCATGGTGGAGAATCCATTTTAAAAGTTCCTAAAGTTGTCCATCCATTGTATTTTAGAAATCGATCCTGTCTTGAAGATATAAATGTGCAGACTTCGCATACAAAAAATGACCACTAGCATGAAAATACAGCAGCATTCTTCGTACAACATTAAGATGGTTTTTGAAAAGTCCAATCTTTCAGCGCGAATGATGTTGGGTGCTATTGATACCATTTCGAATATTGCACCCATAATTGTGCTGTAGGACATCGAGCTTTTAATTCATTCAGTTTATTCTCAAATGATCAATAAATAAGTATGAGTTATCTACACCAACACTTTCATAGGAAACATTTCGGCACAATTGATTATTCAGTTAATTCATTTAACACACAATCTTCAATCTTAATGTTTCGAATATCATCATTGATAATGCAAGTCGTAATAATGTATGACCTCTGAGATACTTCTTGAAAAAGCGTGACCATTCAACATTCTATCGACTGAATTTGTAGCATATATTTACCTAGAGCTTCTTTTGGTCCACTTCCGTCCATTATAATCCTATGGATCCAAGAAAGGACATGAGCATATGTGAATCATCCTAATTAACAACTATCTTACAAAATTCTGAGTTAGCATCTGATGCAGCAACTATTTCATAAGCTTTAGAGTAGAGAGTTTGATCAAAAGTAATAAACACGTTTTTTGGCCATGTAGCTTGGCATATTTGCAGCACAATGTAAGTAGTATAAATTGTGTCAACGTTACTGGCAGGATGATCAATAAAAAGAAGAAACATAACCTGAGAAAAGAAAAGGCCTTATTATATTAGTGAGCTGTTCAGAAAGCCATTCACCAGGAAACGATGAAATATTCTACGAACAGATGAGGGTTATTAAAAAAATATACTTTTGATTAAGGAAAACTATTAATAAATGTAATGTAGTAATTAATAAAAAATGCCAAATGTTTGTAACTATATCTATTTTTAAGGTTTATAGACTTTATAGGGCGTATTATGTCATGTGACTAACAGTTGACCTTGCGTTATGCTGTAGATAACTAAGCACTCCGCGTTCAGCGCCATCTATCTCAAAAACGGTTTGATGTATAAAAAATGATTCAATTAAAGTTATAGAAAACTTTATTCTCTACAATATTTATAATAAATGTAAATACCATTAGAGCCATAGGAAACGAGATATTTGCAAAAAAACGATTTTCTTGACCTTTGACCTTGAATATCTTAAGTCGCGGACACGAGATTTTATGAGACTTTTGAGACAACATTTAGAGTGACAAAATAAAGGTCTATACAAGTTTTCAGCTTATTATCTCTCATTCCGCAGTTGACCTTTTTTTTTTGTCTAAGATGACTGGGCTATATTATTTGTCCAAATTATGAAATATCGTGAGAATGTTTTTAATCGTTTTTCCTACTGAAAAGCAGCGCGGTTGTCAATCTCCAAAACAAAACAAAAAGTAAAACTTAACATTACTAACAGAAGAGGTTTAAGGTTAAACCTGACAGTATCAAAACTAAATGTTGAAAATTTGCTATTGTAGTACCAGACTCATCCTCCCTTTAAAATCATTCGTTTATTTATTTTATTTAACATTTATTTTATGCATTAATTTACTTTTAATTTATTTATAACATGCACTTTTAAAATTTAATCACTATACTTCATTACCAGTTAGAAATTTAATTCATTTAAAGTAGTTGTACCAACTGGCAAAAAGACATTTAAGTTGATAAATTTGCAAAAAAATCAATAATAATTAAGCAGGGGTCTACCCCAAATCGAAAAACATGGCAAGGGGTCTATGAGACAAAAAAGTTTGGGAAACCTCTGGTTTAGACACCCGTACCGTACAGGCAACCAAAAGCTAGCCATAACCGGTTTGCCCGTATGCTGTGAGGGCACTAATATTTTCTTCTTTTACCTTTGATTAACACATATTTTTAATTCTTATACTAAGATTATTATTGCTTGTGTTTTGAAGAGATGCAGTTTATCTTTGGATCTAGAATACCTCTCATCCTGGATTTTCTTTATGGTGAAAGTGGGAATTTTTCATCGAAGGTAGTAATTTAGATTCGTGAAAACATTCGATTAAAGAGATAAGGGATTGGCAAGGTAATGTGCAATTTGTTGCTTGAGAAGAAATGAAAATAGAAAGATATAATCCGACAAGGCCGATATCATGTCTGTCCCCATTACAATGTGTAAGACTTAGTAGACAAGATGCTTCAAATTGTGTATGCATATATCCTTCACAGTTGGGCAATTAATTGTGTGTGCCTCCGAAATCCTTAACAATTTGAAAAAAAAGACACGAACCTAAAGTTTTTTTGTAAGTATGAGAGAAATTCATATTCTTCAATATCTATGAAAGATAGATATGTAAGCCAACACTGATCACGAATATATATAGCGCATTTAAAAATTCCATGAGATTAAAAGTTATTGCATTCCGTATATTTCTCATTCGTTCCGGTGTTCCGATATTTGTCTCAGAGGTCCCGGGAATACCTAAACATTTTCTCTTTCCGATTCTAACCATACTCAATAACCTTTACGTAAAATTCAACGCTTATCACTAATATACACTGCTGGCCACCGTAAATGCAACACCCTGAAGGAAGCACGCACATAACATGAAATTTACAACATGCATTAGCGGAGGTGAGATACCGAAGAAAAAGTTAGTAGTTTGAATTAGAAAAACCTGGATTTTTTTCCAAATGACATCCTTTTTGCCTGGAACAGAAAAAGTCTTTTCTTGTGAGAAGCAAATTCCGACAGCAAAGGGTGCAGCTCATTATTAAACTTAACAGGTGAAGATGCGTCAGGAGTGTAACCTACCGCGTGAGTTTTGAATAGGTCAGGAAATTCCTTTATTTCACTCCGCAACGCGGGGGATATTTTAAGAGATTTTTCCTTTTGCTCTCTTTCTTGAGAGAAGTGAGGTTCATTATACGAACGGTTTTGCAGAAAATTTTACTTCCGAAAATTTGTGAAGCATGGGAAAATGCGTAGAAATGAATGCGTGGCGATTTTTATGCAGAAATTATAGTAAAACTTCTATTAAATCTATTGTCTTTTTAATGCTTTACATTGTTTGGAAACTGGGAAATCATACCTCATGCAGTAGGATGTAAATGACGCAGTATTTTCTACTCTGCATAAAGTCGAGAAAAAAAAACTCTTACGCGACAGAAATAAAAAAAAAGATTGTCAAACATCTATCTATTAGTCAATATTTCAAAACTTTCCACTAACTGGTGCGTAATAATTCGCTAATATTTTTTTTTAGCTTATGAATAAAAAGTGTTTCTAGTTTTTCTAAATGTGGATATTTGTGTGTTTATTACAAAATTATCCAGAAGTACGTACAAATTTTTTTATTCCTTTAAACCAGTAGCGCACACAAAAATTTTTCAGGAGGGGGGGTGGGGGCATGATTGAAAGTCCTCCAACTCGTATCATATTTCAAGACAACACCAATTGATTCTTCTGATTTTGTTAACAAAAAAAAGTAAAAATATAAATTATTGAATTAATAATTAGCATTAATTTATAAAATAAATTGTTTTAATTACAAGTACTTAATTAAATTTTACGATATATATATATATATAGGATTATCATCAATCGAAAAAAAACTGAAGGGCTTTGGGGGAGGTCCGGACTCATAAGACACCTTGTGTGAGTGAGTGAGTGAATATTAACGTCGCAATGTTTAGCTACACGAGGGCTTTTAAAGACGGAACTCGTAATTTTGAACCATGGTCAAGTGACGCGGATGACACCTGAGCTGGTACCCCCCTATCCTAACTACCACACCACCCCAACGGGAGGACGTTTGAGCTCACGGCAGATTTAACGTGTATTGCTCCCCTACACGGCGGGTCTTCAGTGGTACTGGGATCGAACTCATGACAGGCTAGCCAAGATCCGATACCTTGACCACTTGGCTTCCGCGGCCACCCCACCCCTCTTGTGTGAGCCACTTCTTTGAATCACTGGCGTAGCTAGTCCTGAGTGGGCCCCGTATCACAATTTCTTGGGCCCCCTTTTTAGGGGTCCTTAACATGCTACAATTTTTTCTTACATATGGTGTGGTCCCATTTCGTTGATACAGTAGTAGCTACGCTTCTGCTTTGGGCCCTGATATTACGAATAACCCCGGATAAACTAATAAAAATGTTCGGTCCCTATGAATTCGTTACATCGGGGTCCGAATGTATATTTAAATATGATAGCCTGTATTTTTTTAGGGAAAAGAGAAATTCCATAAAATTAACATTCTGATGAAGAATTTAAAACGGGGTTGACATGAAAAGATTTCTCTTCTGGAAATGAACAAAATACGGAAAGCACCAGCCATACAGACGAGATTTAAGAGAGGTGTGAAATGAAAGAGGTCGTTTCACATGTTTCGTAGAAAGAAGGCTAAATTGGCTTTGATATGTCCTAGGAATAGTCAGTGACACGAGCCCAATTGTGTTTGTCTAATCTACTTTCACCCTCCATCCCTACAAACGCCACAAAAAACATGCCATCTATCATCAGTTTGAAATTCGGAGATGAGTACGTTGCAGTGTGAGTAAAATTCAGTATGTTTGGTTCGCGTTTTATGTTTCTATTTTAGAATTCTTTTTGCGAGAGTTCACACTGCAATTTCGCTTAAAATTAAGATAGAGCTGCTTCAGGCTGTTGATCAAAAACAGAAATCTTTAAAGATTTTGGCACAGCTAACTCTACTTTATCAACAAAAATTAAAAAGGGAGAACAAATTACTTACCGTAAAATACCGTAAAATAAATACCGTAAAATCTTGTGTATAACGTGCATCCTTACGTTCAAACTGCTTTTTTTTAAAAATTTTTAGGTATATTCGCCGTATAGCGCGCACCCCCTTATTTACGAAGGAACCTGAGAAGTATGTGTGCAATGCTCTTATGTTTTAAAGTCATTTGCATGACGTATTATAGTATTATTTTGAAAAAATAATATATTTCTAGAACCACAACTCTTTAATTTCATTAGGTATGTCATTTCTTTTAAATAAAAAGTATTTCGATCTGTTTTTTATGCTCACTTTTTTCTTTCTTTTTTTATTTTCGAAGCTATTATTTTTATACCCCCTGGCGAATAACGCACACCCGTAAAATTCCATCTTATTTTTTGTGTTAAAAGTGCGTGTTGTATACGCCGGATTTTACGGTACATGCAGTGGCGTACACAAGCGGGGGTCCTCGGGTCCGGACCCCCACCCCACCCCCAAAGCCCTCGATTTTTTTCTCGATTGATTATAATCTTATGTATATAGTATAAAGCTTTATTAAGTATTTGCTATTAATAATTAATTTTATTAATAAATACTAATTGTTAATTCAATAATTAATTTTTTACGTTTCTGAAAATCGACAAAATCAAAAGAATATGTTGGGTGGCGTTTTGGGGCATGATACGTTTATTGTGGACTTTCGACCCTAGAGCCCCTCCCCCTCTTGAAAAATTCCTGCTTGCGCTACTGGGTACATGCATATACATATTTATGTAAATAAAATGTACTCTAATGAACTCTCTTAATTTTGTTGAATATATATTTTTTTTTTCTTTTGCAATATTCTTTAGTGCGAAATTCTTTTAACACGAAAAAATATTTCAGTCCCCCTCAGTTTCGTGTTAAACGATTTTCACTGTTTAGATCTTTTTCCTCCATTTTCTATTCTACACACACACACGCACAAAATGCATTTTTATAATTTTTTGATGCAATAATATTCTTAAAACAATTAGTTAACAATTCAGGTAACACTAAATATCAAAAAAATATGTTTTTCATATTTTTTTTTTCAAAACCATTGGTTCTGAACGTAGTCGGGTGCCTTAAGATATCCGACTACCCTAAAATTGTGAATTTTGCCTAAAATTGACAATTTTTTAAAAATTTTATTTTATAGGCCATCTTATTAGCTTCATAAAAATACTAAGTTTATTATTGTCCGCTCACTAGAACAAAAAATACAAGTGCTTTAGTAAAAGCAGATGCCATTACTTGAAGCAAGATGTCATACTTAAAAACGCGTTTTACTCGAAATGTGTGTGTTTTTTTTAAATGCTTAAGCGGGGACAGCGATTGCTCAAAAAGTTTTGAAAATAATGAACTGAAATTTTTTGTGTATATTCTGTATAACAGTAGAAGTGTTTTAACCTTCAGATTTATCAACCACTATTTTTTACAAAATTTACAGTCCCTTATGTCAATAGAATTACTGTTATTTTAAGCCATTTCATATAATAACTAAGATAAAGTGTTCTAATTTTTGTAAAAATTAAAATTTCTCTTGTCCTGAAAGTTATTTCAAAATTTAATAACATAGTAACACATCAGAATTGAAAAAATTTATAAAATTTGTTCACAAACTTTTGGTACAGAGTGGACCTTGTTTTTGTTATTTTGTTGTCATTTTTTACCCATTTTAGTAATAATAATTTTTCTACTTTAGCATGTTTTCCTTAAAATGTACTAAACCAAATCTAAACACAACAAAAAATCCCTAATCTCCATTTTTTTTTTTAAAAAAAGTTGTCGCAAGTAGTCGGGTACCTTAATCCGTTAAAAACTATGCTGTGATTGCTCTTCCAAACTACAAAAAAATATGACCTCTTCCCATTCAAATTACCCAGCTGCACCTATTGAGGGACAGACATGGTTTGTTCCAAAACATTTCGGTTAGATAAAAGGAGGGACGATTGTTGTTGAATAATATGTTCTCTCCAAACACACAGATGGAGTGTGATATAGCGTCACGATTAAACAACGACCTTTGCCTCTTGCATCAAAAAGCTTCTTTTCCGAGAAAAACGCCACTGAAACGGAAAACAAGGGGCAAAGGTAACAGCGTCGGACTGACACATTTGAATCCTCAAGTTGTATTACACCTCATCTTGGCATTATTTTCTTCTTCTCAAAGAAAAAAAAAACTTTCCGAGAAAAATGCATCAGTCAAATCATCGGCTGTGTCAAAAGATGAAGATATCCATCAAAATTACATGAAGCATTATTAGTGCGCCAAACAGATTAAGATGGCAACGGTCCGTAGCTGTATTTCGTGCTGCTCTCATGGTGGGCACTTGTTCTAAATTAGAATTTGTTTATGCTTTCTATCGGAAAATCCCCATTTCGAAGCGAAATCCTTTCGAACATGGTTGTCACCTGTCGGTTTTAAGATATTTTGAATTGTTACAAACACATTTCGTATAAAATGCTAGGGTTTTTTCCCCTGAGTGAGTGTTTATTGATGACGCACTATAGAGCAATACGAGAGCTATTGGTGGCGAATCTCGGAACTTCGAATTATGGTGACGATGAAGATTACCACCAGAGCCGGCAACCCTCACCAAAATACATCAGCGGGAGGGCTTTGATCTTTAAAAGATTAAGGGGGTTCACTCATGTGACGGCTTGTTTTTTAAGCAATTTTAGAGAATTCTTTTTGACAACCAGTAAAGAGATAGAACTTTAAGTTTTTTATCATTTATTTATATGTATTTTAAGAGTACGTATATAAAGGTTTAGCCAAAAATATCCAATAGAACGTGAGTTATAGCGCTTTGAACACAACCCCCCTCGAAAAAATGGACGCTTACTTCCTCCACGATTCCGGCTAATTCGCTTCTGAAACTCAAAAAGTTAACGGCGTTTTAATTTATAAGCTTAAATGCACAGAATGGACTATACTCAAATTAAAATATCAAATATTAGATGAAGAAAAAGTTTCGCATTTCATGAGTTTTTTTTCTTATGTTTTTGTTATAAAAAATAGAAATATTTTGAATTTTGGAATGATTGTAATCCATTTGGTGCATATATATGTGCTGAGTTTACCCTATAAATTTGAAGTCATTCGGTCAAACCATTCTTGAGATATGATGGAGGAAAATTTGAAAAACACAATTTTGAGAAAAATACGTTTAAAGTTTCAAGTCCGACCAAAAGAATGAAAATTGGCAATGCTTGGTAGCAAAGACTAAAACAAGTTCAACGAAATATTCAAGTAACTATAGATATCTTCTTTTAAACCTCTACAAACTCGTCTATACTTGTATGAACGTATATTTGCACAGAAAGGTCAATGGTATCAAGCCGACTGTACACAACAGGCCCAGTCTTCGTTTGCCAACTCAGCGCTCCGAACAACTGCTCTTCTAACACTTGCTTCTTTAAAACAACTTCGAATTTTAAAAAAAAAAATCATTTTACCACCGTATTCTAGACATGTTAAGGAAGCAATTTATGAAAAATAATTTTTCTTTTTTTAATTTTTTAATTTATTGCATGGGTGAAGCCTTTTTTAAACCAGAGATACTCAACCTGCGGCTTGCGGGCCACACGTGGCCCACCGGGCTTTTCTGAGTGGCCCGCTCATGGCCCATTGCCCTAAAACAATTATTTAAAAACAGTGTAGTAAAAATTTAACGGGAAATTTTCTCAATCAAGCAATCAAATTGACCAATTTTGCTGTCGATGTCGTACGGGTGCTAATTGCAAGATTTTTTTCTTCTTTTTTCTATTTGAAATTGTGTAACGGTGACTAACAACAACAACAGTGAAATAGGGAATGAACTGTAGTAGTGGGCCATTTTATGAGTGTGAAACTGATTTTTAATTATAAACAAATAATACTGATTTCAATCTGGAATTCAGTGAAAATTCCCCTTTGTTGCGATTCTGCATTTGATAAATTAATGTTTGAAATAAAAATAAAAGAGGCTTTTTCAAAAGTAAAAAAAAATCAAATTATCAAACGGTTTGGCAGTTTTACTTGTATGTTTTGTTTGTATGGTCATGAATGAAAGGGAACCAAAACTACCCCATAACTCAGCAAAAATTGTATAAAAGAGAAGAAAGCTTTTCCATGTATGTTTGATAGAGATTAATATAGTATTAAAAGCCCAAAATGAGTTTGTACATTTTGATTAAATTTTCTCATTTTGTGACGGATCTATACGCGATTCTACTAATCCCTTCATATCTCCTTTAGTAAAATATTTATTTCAACCAACTTTCATCGAGTAAGGAAACGTGATTATGTAATGAGGTATATTATATAAATTATGTTTTCGCAAATTTGAGAGTTGACACGTTGGAGTTGGCACGCCGAAGTTGATACGTTGGAGTGTGCAAGGAGGAGTTAATATAAAGTCTGCGAGTTAGTTGTTTGTTGAAGATTGAAAAGGAGAGTGGAATTAGTTAAAGATTACAGAGCGTGGAGCCAACGACATTGATCAGGCCGAAGAGAGCGCCTGCAAGTTTCCAGTGTAGGATCCGATGCATAAAAAGTTCAGGTACTGTGCGTTTGATTAAGTAAAAGCTATAGTTTATTAGTGTGCGACGTAGATATATTTGAGCGTATGTAAGCTGTCTTAGATTCAGTTGAGGGTTCGTAGTAGTATCCCCGTGTTATAAAATCTCACCTCCGTGCTCTACTATCTAATCATCTACCTTAATTAGAATTGTATTGTGTCTGATTAATAAGTGGAATTAATAAATTGTATTAGATTGAAATCCTGTCTGTGGATTATTCTGTTTCTCCCACACCTCTAGCCGGGTTTACAGGTAGACAAGGGGTTCAGATGTGAACAGGAACCAACCGTTATCACAATTTTAAGTGTTCAGCTTTAGTTTAGCCCACAGGTTCGCAACGTGGGTGATAACGCCCCCATGTGGGCGTTGGAGGCTTTCAGGGGAGCAGTAAAAGACTCGGAGAAAATTAAGGGGCGTTGAGATAGCACGGAGGGGTTTGGGCAGATTAATCAATTATAGTCTAAAAAAGAATGAAAAAACACGCTGATTATGTACTAACAAAAGTTTAACTTTAATATTGTTTACTTCATGTTTATTATAAGTATTTAAGGTATCCGAACACGTTCGGAGTACTTTTTAACAAAATAGCACACTAAAACATTATAAATGCTCTTTTAAGACTCAATACCCATAAATATTACTATTTAACTATCAAAATTTAATATAAATTACTTGAATTTTGCAAAAATCACAATTATAAGTGAAATTTTAGCACTATTTTTGAAAAACTTCAAAGCAGTTAGAGAAAAAAGTAATAAACATATCTTAGTAAAAGTTTTACGAAAACAAACTAGATGCATTTATCTAGAAAATGTACTAAAATTAAAAATTTTTATTAAAATTTGAAAATTTTAGAGATGATTGAGTAAACATTATAAGAAATATTACATTTTTTATGAGACCATTATTTAAATAACAAGCAATAACTCAAAAAGTATTCATATAATAAGACATATTTTAGTACATTCTCTATAAAATAATGTAAATATTAGGTTTAAAAAGTTTTATAGAAATACATTCGTAATATTTTGAGTTATCAGACTCGCCATGATAGATTTTGAGTAATTTAAATGTCCACTTCTGGTAGATCAAAAACCCACACTTCTGTTTTTTCTAACTTTATAAAATGGATTGTAACTTGGCCTCTAGGTAGTGTAGAAACAAAATAAAGCATATTTCGTAAAGTCAAAAGATAGCTCTATTCAATAAAATAAAAAACACAAATATCTGTCTTGACTGAATTTGGTCATTTTCAACATGTTCAGAGACCTTAAATCATTTCTAGTGTTGTCTTTGTCCGTGATCAAAAGGATAAATGTTTCATCCACTGCATTTCATTACGTATACTATCCAAGAAACATAATTAAATGTTAACCAGGAATTAACGTGCGATTCTTTAAAGTCTGAATTTGTCAATTTATATTTCTTTTGAAAGCAATAGTTTATTACGAATTACTTCGTATCATCAGAACCTTGGCCTGTCTTTATAACAAGTAAGCTAAAACTTTTATTCCACTTTTTAATGAAGAAATTCAGGAGCGTTTCAATTCCAACAACATCCTATCTGTGACTAAAATATATAATATTACACATTTAAATATATTTGTGGCAATAGCTATTTCAGATTCGCAAGTAAAAAAAATTAAAAAATATATTCCATTAGTCATAGAATATTTTTTTAAATTTTACTCTTGTTTTTACCTTGTATTATGTACACTCTTGTTTCTCTAGGGTGGGAGGGGGCGGTATCGAAATATTCCCTTGAAAAGGGGGTGGTATCTAAATATTCACTAGAAAAGAGGGCGCCAGTTCAAAAAAGATTGGGAACCTATGCCTTAGCCCTTTGCTGCATTTAATGATATTAATAATTTAGAATTAAGTTAAGATTGTTTAGAAAAAATTTGCGTTAGAATTAAGAAATTAAAATTAAGTGTGAAAATATATCAAAATTTAGGTGTAAAAAGTGGTGCAATAAACTTTATTTCAATAGTGTATGTGTAGGATATTTGTGTTTAGTTGCATGATTGATTTTTTGTGGGCCGCGGCAAGTTGAGACACAGAGTGGCCGACTTCATGAGAAAATTAGATTTGCAAGCATATTTTTACTGCTACATTTAAATGCTCAAGAATTTTATACTTCATTAAAAAAAAATCCTGGTTGCGTGGCAGGAGCGGACACAATATTTCGTGGTTTGAGCGGACACTTTAAAATTCATCGTGGTTTGAGCGGACACCCCCCCCCCCATCTCAGAACAGATTCGATTACCGAATTACAAGGATAAATACATTTTTGTAAAACAAATTTAATTACTTGTATTAAATTATTAAGATGTTATAGTGCGAATACACTTTAAAAACATAGCGAAATGTAACAGAAATGAAAACTTTCAGAGAAATATTTATAAATTAATAGCAAGTAACAATATAATGAAAAGCATGAACGAATTTCAGGAATTTTGTGGAAAACTGTATTTTAGAGTCAAATATTAGAACAGGTGCAATAGCCATAAAAAATTAATTAGTTTCATTAATGTATGTAAAAAATACTAAAAGTAAAATACACAAGATACAAGTAGATAAAAGAAAAATAAATACGAACTAACCTTTATTATAAAGGCATAAATATCATTTACCACTGGATTTAGTCCAATCTAGTTACAAAACTTATAGATAATTTTCTAGATTGTTTGATGTTTCGAATTCTTTTAGGATCTTTTCAAATCTTTCAAATTTTGCATATGCTTTTTTCCTTTTTAATCAAGAGGGTTGCCTAATTCTCTGGATTTCAAATTAAAAGACACTTTTTGTGTTTCTTCTTTTAGTATTTTAACTAATAAGTGTTAATTTGAAATCCAGAGAATTAGGCGACCCTGGAATAAAAAGGGGGAAAAAAACATACGCAAAGAATTGAAAACATCCTAAAAGAATTCGAAACATCAAACAATCTAGAAAAATATCTAAAATTAAGTTCTGTAACTAGGTTGGACTAAATCCAATGGTAAAAGATATTTATGCCTTCATAATAAAAGTTATTTAGTATTTGGTTACTTGTATTTAATTTTCTTTTATTTACTTTTGTATCTGTTTTGCACATTTTACTTCTAGTTTTTATATATTTACTTACATTAATGAAACTAATTCATTTTATGGTAATTCCACCTGTTCTAATATTTATTTGACTCTAAAATACAGTTTTCCATAATTTGTAAATATTTCTCTGAAAGTTTTTATTTTTATTACATTGCGCTATGTTTTTAAAGTGTATTCGCACTTAATATCTTAAAAATTTAATTCAAATTAAATTTGATTGGCAAAAAATGTATTTATACTTGTAATTCAATAATCGAATCTGTTCTAAGATTAAGATGGGGGGAAATGTGCTCGCTCTAACCACGAGGAATTTTAAAGTGTCAGTTCAAACCACGAAATGTTATGTGTCCGCTCCTGCCACGCCACCAAAATCCTTACATAAAGCGCTAATAAATGTAGCGCTATTAAAAAATAAATTACAAAAAATGGGGAGGGGGGCGGAATCGATTAACTGATATCTAGAAAGAAGGAAGCCATACATTTATGTGAGAAACCCATCACGTAATTAATAGCGCCCCCTGCTGATATTTTCCGTAGTTTAAATCCGGTCTGTTATTGTTTTTTTTTTTTTTTTTTTTTTTTTTTGCCCTTCTACTAGAATCCACTTGTTCTTTTTTGATTCTGATATTCTTTTTTCGCATTTTAGTCGCATATTTCACGTCTATTGCGAGCTTTAACGAGACTAGGGGAGGTAGGGGTGGAAGATAACCTCGCTGTAAATCACCCGGGTGGAAATATATCACTGCACTAAGTAATAAAGGAAAAGTCGCAAGGTAAAAATAAAGTCGTAATAAAAATAAGTCTGCTCCGAAACTTTTGTTCGAAGCCAGAAAACGACAGACGACAATAAACTCACAAAAAGGAATTGAAATATGTTCGAAGATGTCTTTGTTTGTTTACTTACTCAGCGATGTGTTCTTTTTTCGTTACATTATTGCGATTAATATAGGAACTTTCTTCTCTCCCCACCCCTCCATTGAGTGGAAAGCGGAGCCTCGCTGGTTGTGGGGTCATAAAGCGGGTGAAAAAAAAACAAAAAAAGAATTAAAACGTGGTCGTAAAAAATCGTTTGCTCTTGGCGTTCAACTCCCATAAATACATCAGATGTGTCACGTTCACTAAATCTGTCGTCTGCTTTGCCGCAGGAACTTATAAAATGAGGGGAAAAAAATCGGCTGAATATTATCCGCGGTCACCTAACGCCCTCTGGCGAAAAAGAAGAAAACTAGTGAAAAATACTATATATTGCATGGATGTCTATATATATATATATATATAAACCAGAGGTTCCCAAACTTTTTAGCCTTATAGTCTTTAGACCCCTTGCCATGTTTTCCGGTTTAAGGTAGACCCCTGCTTAATTAATATTGATTTTTTGCAAATTTATCAACTTAAATGTCTTTTTGACAGCTCCTACTTTAAAAGAATTAAATTTCTAACTCTAATATGCTCTAAAACCTAAAAAGCTCATGTTAATTAAATTAACATTTTTTATTAATTAACTTTTAAATTAACTAGTTAAACGACAAACAAATTATTTTAATGGGAGGGATGAATCTAGCACTACAATATCAAATTTTCAACATTTGATATTAATCTTGTCTGGTTTAACCTTAAATCTCCTCTGTTAGTATTGTCCAGTTTTTTTCTTTTCTTTATTATTATTTTGTTTGTTTCTTTGTTTTGGAGATTGGCAACCGCACTGAAACTCTTCCACACAAACTTCTTCATACTAAAAATGAAAAACTTCCTCACGATATTCCATAAGTCGGGACAAATAACAGGTTTGACTTTTCAAAGCTAAAATTGCTGGTATCCGTTTCTAAATTTTAAGATCTTCATTAGTGCGTTCATTACGATCAGTTCCTATTTTAATGTGACATTTTTTCAAAATGACCATATGAATTCATTGCTTACTGTGATATTGCGATAGTCAAAACATTTTCAAACCTGGTTTCAAAATCTGAATAAAAGGCATTTAAATGTTGAACGTAGGTTAAAACGTTCTGACGGATTGTCTGTGCCAAATTTAGAAGAAAAAAACAGATTCAGGATCTCCAGTATTATATTTTTTTTAGCTTTACTCAGGAAAGAAAAGCTGAAATGGTTCTTGTTTTAATAAAGTTTATGCTGTCACCTTGTAAACGCAAATTAACTTCGTTATAAATTTAGTAAATATATCTGTTAAATAAGTAAAATTTGGTTTCCACTTGTTATAAATTTTATTTTAAAATTAAGGTCGCGATCTAGTTTGATGAGATCCATATCCCTTACACCTCATAGACCCCAAATTAATTTTTGGCTGACGTAGACCCCTGGGGGCCTATATAGACCACTTTGGGAATCACTGGTCTAAACTACGAAAGCTTGTGGGCCGCATTGCAAAAATATTTTTTTTTCTGGGCCGTATTGAAAAAAATATTTTTTTTTAACAAATTGAAATAAAAATTAACTATGTAGTTTTATCAAAACAAAACTAATTTATTTTTATTATAACTTTCTTAAATTTGAATTAAACATGAATAGGTACACATTTATTTTAAATTTGTAAAAGTTTTGTTTCATTCAGTTTGGGTTTCATAAAGATGGAAAAGAATCAAGTTAATGAGATGAATGAATTTGCGTTTGTGTTGAGAAAGCAAATCGATATCGGGTTCAATAGACGAAAGTGCAATTCTTAATGCATTTTCAAGATGTTTGTCAGTGATCTTTCTCCTTTTTTTGTTTTGTTTTTTGTACGCTTCATTTTTGGAAAATAACTGTTCACAAATGTAAGTACTGCCAATGAGTGTGAAAATGAGGATATTTATCGCGGTGTAGGTAATCTTCATAAAACTCTTGCATAGAAACATTCCCAAATTTTTCTTTCAGTTGAAATACACTCACTTTGTAGTTCATTACATTCCATTTGAAGGTAATTTATTTATTTCTAGAGAAAACGGGGTAGAAAATATATTGAAATAATCTTAGTTTTTTTTTCGAAAATCTTGAAATCTTCGTTAAAACTCTTCAATTAAATCGGAAAATAATGCAGCAAATTTTGTGCATACATTTATTTTCTTAAATAATGTGTAAATTGAAATATTTTAATAATTTGCGTTTGTGCCGCACTTTAGACAAGCATGATATAATGCGTGCACATCAGTGATGCTCAACTTTTTAGCGCGTTTTTCACGTAGTGGAACAAAAGCGCTATTAGGACGCAAATTTCGTCTTCGTTCCATATTTTGTCGTACCATTTTCTCAGCCAATAAGCAACCAATTGACCTCGGATTTTCGGCATTTGGCCACATTTGTGCCCTAGATGAGCCGAATCATATTTAAATTTTTCCTAAGTTTTCCCGAATTTTCCTGAATTTCGCTAGTTTATAACAAAATTTTCTCAAATTTTACCTAGTTTTTAACAAAATCGTACCAAATTTTCCATAAAATATTTCAAATTTTCCCGAGTTTCCATGCAATTTTCCACAAGATTTTCCTGAATATCTCGGGATTTTACCAAATTTATCCCAAATTTTACTGGATTTACACAAAATTTTCCCGAGTTTTCTTCAAAATTATCCTCGAATTTTCACGAGTTTTCCACAAAATTTTCTCAGAATTTTTTCTTTTCAGCTCAATAGTAGTACATTTAGAGTGATACAGTAACAACTTTCTGTTAGTAAAAAGTTCATTAGTTGCATTATTGTAAAATACAACATGTGAAAAACGTGCTAAAATTACTTGTGGCCATGCCAATGATTGATATCTTGTTTTTTTGTTGCGGCACACAAACAATAAAATAAGTTTAAAAGAATTTATACTATTTTACATAGTGTTTTGTAGATAATTTTCAATGTTAAACAAAATAATATTTACGACAAAGACAAATATTTATTGAGTAGTTAAAAATTAATTATAAGAATGCATTTATTGCGAAATTTGAGCTTGATGGTTTTTAATAATTTCGTTGATATTGGGTCATAAAAATGATAATACCTCTCTCATTTCGTCATTTGGATTTAAAATTTTAATCTTTTTATCCGTTTTATATTTGTTAATGCTGAAAATATGAATTCACAGAAATAAGATGAAGAAAATTCTAACAATATTTTTAAAGCTTTTTTGGCTATTATGGGATCACCTCTAATTTTAATCCAAAAAAAAAAAAAATTAAATCAATTCCAACTTTGAATGGATAAGAAAAAAGTATTTTATCAACGATTGAAAATTTGAACAAGATATATAAATAAATATATACAATAGAGAACGTCGTTTTTCCGAACGTTTGTTATCCGGAGCGTCAAATATCCTAACCAAAGTCCGGGTGCGTTTTCGAGCAGTGCAATGCTCAAAAGTTGTTTCACGTGAGGCCAAAAGTGACGGGAAAATCAAAGGGGAGGGATATTTGGGGAATTTCAGTTGTGTAATATGGTAAACATCTGCGCGGAATATTAGGTCAGTTTTTCCCCCCAATTAGAGGTGTATACGTGTTCTTTTGATGAGTTTTGTTATTGTAGAAACCAGGATGGCATTCGATGCAGAAGACTGTGGATTTCAAACGCTAAATGATGAGATTGTGACTTCCGTGCAAAAAGAATCCGACCTTGTTGACGATGAAACGGATGAAGATGAGGACAACAACAACGAAAGTAGCGAGAGTTCATCAAATGCTGGCGCGTTTCTGCCTTAGAGACAGCTATGGAGCTGTACGAACAACAACCAAAGTGCTGTCCTACTCAACTACTGATGCTGCTCAAGAGAATCAGAAATTTTGCAGCGAAAAAAACGAAGGTGTACAATAGTACAGCGAAAAGTAAGAGATTATTCTCCACAATAAACGTAAAATTGCGACATTTTGCATCTATTTTGCTTTTTCTTCAAGCACGTTTCCAGCATAGGATGATTTTCAATATTCGTATACTGTCTGGTTTCATAAACTGTATGGATCGCATTCGGTTTTTGGTTATCCGAACAATCGCGTATCCGAACGGTGTTCGGTCCCAATTAATTCGGATAAACGACGTTCGACTGTACGTATAAATCAAGCGAAAATCTTAGAGAAAAATTACTATGAAAATGCCTGTATATAAAAGAGATGAGTGAGTGAGTGAATGAATGTAAACGTCGCATTGTTCAACTAAATGAGGGCTTTTGGCGACGGACCTCGTCCTTTTGAACCATGGTCAAGTGACGAGAACGAAACCTGAGCTAGCATCCCCTCTCCTAACTACCACACCAATGGGAGGACGCTTGAACTCTCGACAGATTTAACGTGGATCGTTTCCCTACACAGTGGGTTTTTAGTGGATCTGGGCTCGAAATGACATGCCAGCCACGATCCGATACCTTGACCATTAGGCTACCGCGGCCACATACAAAAGAGATATGACTAGAGAGTGAGCGAGAGTTATATTTACGTCGCGCTATAAAGCAACACGAGGGGTAGTGGCGGGATGCCCAATGGGAACTAGCTAACCCGAGCGGGGTTTAGAACTACAAAATGATCCCCCGGGAAGCAACCACCTCCTAGTTCAATCCTTATAAAGCAATATCTTAGCTCACTGATCTCGTAATTTGAACTTCGGTCACGTGACAAGGGCGACACATAAGCTGGTACCTTTTCGTTTAACTTCCCCACCACGCCAATGGAGGGCTTTGAGCCTCAACAGATTTAATGTGTATCATCTCCACTACACGGCATGTCTTCAGTGGCTTAAGGACTCGAACTCATGACCCGCCGGCTACGAGTTCGTAGCCAGAACTACAAAGCTAACACGGTCATTCAAAAGGGGGGGATGTGTGAACAAGACAACAAGTCGATACATTCTAAGCAATTTCATCCAATTTTTACTCTACATCCTCGGTTTCGAACAGCACATTGCCAATCCGAGTGGAGCCCAGATCCTAATCTGGAACATTCGATACCTGTCATAACAAACGAGATGTCTTAGTTACGAAAGATTATCTTTTTCTTTATGGTCCGTAACAATTCGGAGCAATTCCCCCAATTTGATCGGCCTCAGCGGCGGATGTCGATGGTGGAGTTTTGCAAGAGCAGGAGTGATGTCAGAGGAAAGAATTGTTTAATGTCCTTTTGCTTCAGATTAGGGGGGTTGCCCGTTTGGAGTCGCGGTTATAATCTCGTTAAGTCCTTAAGACCTACTAGGTGCAATGCGTCTTCCTCGAGAGTGTTATAAATTTTGAAAATTTATCGGCGACAGGATTGGGAAATTCACTTACTTTTTGTTGTCAACGACCTCGTTGTGTTATTTGATTGTTGAAAGGTAGGCGCCCGGTGGCATATTTGTATTAGTAACTGGTGCATAGTAATTGATCAGTGACACAAGTCACTGACTCATCAGTCAAGTCAGTCGTTACTGACACAAAGGACACACACACACATATAAGGCACAGCAGTGCCAAAAATCAACCCCCACGTTTTTCTATATACGGTCACTGTTTACCATATTAGAAAAAAAAATAACTTTAATATGTTACAAATAATATATTTTATAGTTACTTATGAAGCTTCAAGCTGTTTTTTAATTCCTACTATTAATTTATTCTCTCTATATATTTATTTATACACTTAGTCACAAAAGTAAGTATGCAGAGTGTATGTGATGATGTCCTATGAAAAAAAATTGACCTACAATATTAGAGTTTTCAAATTAACGATTTATTTCGATTGCAGCAAAATCGAGTTTAATTTTACAAAATAAAAAATATTTAAAAAATACAAATATTTACAGTGGGTAAAAAAAGTATTTGCACACCTACATTTTTGTTTACAATTCATAAAAAGAAGCATTAGGAAATAAAAAAAATCGATATTGCCAAATCAGAATAAGTTTAATCATCCAAAACAAACAGAAAAATTACAATAATATAAATAACAATGCTTTTTTTTGTAACAAAATTAAAATATCTCGTGTCAAAAAAGTATTTGCACACCTGCATGAATACAAAAGAAATAAAATATATAAGCAAATTTCAAATAACTAATATTTAGTATGCATTCCTTTAGCATCTATTACTGCTTGTAATCTTGCTGGCATTGATGTAATTAAATTTTATGTAACAGTAGGGTCAGTGTATTCGACCCCTCTTCAATAAGGGCTTGTTTAAGGGCAGATTTGCTTGAAATCTTCCTTTTTCTTATTTTTAAATCCACAGAATTCCACAAATTTTCCAAAGGATTTAAGTCTGGTAATTGTGGTGGAGTGGCAAATTTTCTGGGTACATGATAAAGCAACCACATACGTGTTATACCGGCAGTGTGCTTGGGATCATTGTCTTGCTGAAAATAGTACAAATTACTGATACCCAATTTTATTGCACTTTGTGGCAAGTTCTCTCGCAAAACATCAATATAGGTTCGAGCTGTCATATTCCCATCAATGAAACACAAATTACCATTGCACCCCCAAATCATAACAGAACCTCCTCCATGTTTAACTGTAGGTAACACATTTTTGGTATGAAAAGCAGTACAAGGTTTTCTCCAAACTAATTTCCTGCCATCTGATTTAAAGATATTGAACTTACTCTCGTCGGAGAATGACATTTTTCCAGAAATCAATTCGCTTATTGATATATTCCTTAGCGATTTCAAGTCTCTTCAGTCTATTTCGTTCAGTTATGAGAAGTTTTTTCCTTGGAGATATCCCATAAATTTGTGCATCATGCAGGACATTTCGAACACTTGGGCACAGATTTAATCTCCAGATGTTGAAGCGACATCATTGGCTAATGTAATTGCACTAACAAATGGATTTTTCGATGCTTCCCTTATGATTTTTCACTTAATTCGCAGTGAAAGTTTCTTTGGGCGTCCAGAGCGCAAGTTATTTGATGTAGATCCTCTTTCTTTATGACGTTTTATAACATACCGAACAGTAGGGAAGCAAACATTTACTTTTTTACCTGTTTCTCGATAACTTAGGCCATTTTCACGTAGAGAAACAATTTTTTCTCGCAACGAAATCGGCAATTCAGATTTCTTAGGTGACATTACAATTTGAAATCGACAATCAACTGATAAAGTTTCGACAATACCTCCTTTTATAGTCGTCTTGCGTATGTCATTTACTGCGGGATGACTGTCAAATAATTAGCACACAGAAAATGCAAATTTGCTAAAGTTGAGTTGAGTGTGCAAATACTTTTTTGACATAAGATATTTCAATTTTGTTGCAAAAAATGTTTTTTATTAATATTATTGTGTATTTTTTGTAATTAATTTAAATGAATAGGCTTATTTTATTTTTAAAATGCCAATTTTTATATTTCTTAATGCCTTTTATTATAAATTGTGAACAAAAATGTATGTGTGCAAATAATTTTTGTACCCACTGTAATTAACAAGATGAGCTTAACTTAAAATAGGATGTAATTTACATCATAAAAGTAAGCATGCAAACAAAAACAAAGACATTAATATTGCAAATTTTACAATTTTTCAAAAAGTTTTTAAAAAATTTGTTGGATATAGCCTTTGGCCTTAATAACAGCTCTCAATCTAGATGGCACTGATTTTATACTAAATTTTGAGTGACAGAAGATGGTATTTTCTGCCACTTCTCCAAAAGGGCTTTTTTTAGATCATTCTTAGTTTTGATCACTTGCTTTCTAATTTGGCGATCGAGGTAATCCCACAAGTGTTCAATGGGATTAAGATCAGGTGACTGCGGTGGGGTTTTTACCTGTTTTCGCACGTTATATAGCAGACATTCCCGAACAACCCGAGCAGTATGTTTAGGATCATTATCTTGTTGGAAAGTGAAGAATCCATCGAGTCCCAATTTAGAAGCACTTTGGCTTAGATTATTCTTTAAAATATTCAAATAGCTATATTGGTTCATTATTCCGTCGATTATAACTAAATTCCCTACTCCAGTTGCTGCCATGCAACCCCAAACCATAATCGAACCACCACCGTGTTTTACAGTTCCTCTTATGTTCTTTGGTTCTAGAGCTGCATTTGCTTTCCCCCAAACTTCTTTTGGTGTCCATCTGACCCGTGGATGTTGAATTTACTTTCATCCGAAAAAATCACGGAATTCCAAAAATGTCTGTCCTGCTTTTCATTTTCTTTTGCAAAATCTATTCTCTTTTTGCGATTCACTTTGCTAACAAATGGTTTTCTTCGCATATTTCGACCATGGTATCCTGTCTTCCGTAACACACGGCGAATTGTTTCAGGATTGCATGACTTCGCAAAATTGTTTTTCACATCAGTTTTCAATTTTAGTGCGCTAATCTTCGGATTTTTTTTCACATTTCCAACAATAATTCGCCCTTCTCGATCCGATAAAATGGGCGGTCGTCCTGTTCTTGGCTTGTTTAGAGTATTTCTCTCAGCCTGGAACTTTTCAGTGATTTTTTGTACTGTTGCAGGACTTTTGCCTATGATTTTAGCGATTTGTCTTTTGGACTTGCTTTCCTTATAGAGCTTTATTATTGCATCTTTTAGATCTTTTGATAATTCTTCTCCACGTGGAGGCATTGGTGAATTGTTGATGTACTTAAAGCTCAAACTTACAAGCTTTGTAGCAGAACTTCTAAACTTATCACTGAAATACGAAAAATCACTCGAGAAGTTTCATTCAGCCTATTTAAAAGTCAAAAATTCAGAGTGCATACATACTTTTGTGATTTAAATTTCCACTGGTAGTTAACAAAATTACTCTTAAAGTTTTTTTAAAATATAATGATTTGGTTTATTTTTCATTACTTTATGACTTGAATCAGAAGCTATAAACAACACTCTCCAAAATAATATTTTTCTTATATTTATTTGAGAGCTAGAGCTTTTTCACTTAAGCTACGAGTTGCATACTTACTTTTGTGAGCAAGTGTACATATATTTATCTTGTTCAAATTTTCAATCGTGAAAAAAGTACTTTCTTTTTATCCAATCAAGTTCAAATACATTTTTTAAACTCGTAGTGGATGACACTTGATGTTAATACAGTTTTCAAATAAAAATTCATTAATTACCAGTTTTTGACGCCAACTTAGATTCCTCTCCATTGTTATAACAATATAACTGTTCAAACAATGGTAAAAGCTGGCGTCGAAAACTGGTTTTTCAGCCAAACTGGGTGTGAATTGTTACAACAATGCAGACAGATCATGCTCTTTTTTTACACACAATTCCTACTATTAGTTCACTCTCTTTCTATATATATATATTTCTATCTTATTCAAATTTTCAGTCGTTAATAAAATACTTTCTATTGTCCATTCAAAGTAGGAATTAACTTAAAAATGTTTTTTTATATTACTTGTTTACAAAATATTCTGAAACTTCTGCTTGTTTCTTTTCAGACATTCCCTATGTCCCTCATAAAAACAGGTTCGGTTATGTTTCATATATGCAGATAATCAGTGACGCACAAAAGGGAGCAAGGACGTATCAAGGCTTCTTCATGTCCTGGGCCCTTATACAAATGTAGGCCTCACCCAAGCCCGTATCCAGAAATCCGTTTCGGGGGGTGCTCAAGGACGAAAATCACTCAAAAATGACGTTTAATATTTTATTATTTTTTGTGCAAGAAAAAGATGCAGTATAAGATGTACAATAAACATCTATTATAATGTTTGAAAGAAGTTTAAGCATTCTTTATGTTTAACAAAAAATACCTGCTAATAGCAAAATTCATATCAGTATTGATTTTTCTCCAGAACATACACCTTAAAAAAGTAACTTTCTTGATTTTTTTCTTCGCCAAGCGGTCGAGTACTTCCTCCGGATCAACAACAGTATCCCAGTGAATTGACATCATCGCTAGTGCATTTAGCCTGTCGTCGCCCATCACACTACGAGGTAGAGTTTTTATCCTCTTCATTGTCGAAAACGATCTTTCGACGCTAGCCGTTGTGACTGGAAGAGTAGCCATAACCTTGAGATGAAGATTCATCGCACGAAAAAATGTTCCGTCACAATACTCAAACAGTTTCAAAATTTCGGTCGATGGATCAGTTGATGATATTTTGGCACACCATAACTTGTACTCAGCTTGAACTGCGGACAATGGCATTTCGTCTTGAAAGTATGGACCTAATTTTTCCAGTTCATTTATTTTTTTCTCGCAAGCATATCCTGGCAGTAGCAGTTGGAAACTTGATAGAATATCTTCGTTCTTGATGAATCTGTCAGTCAAATTTTGTATCAAAGTATCGATACAAGGAATGAATGTAGTGACTCTGAAATACTCTTCATTCGATGTCGTTTGCGGATTTGCACAAGATTTCTGTCGTGATGTAACTCTGGGAACTTAAAGTTCAGTGTCAAAAAGGTTTGCAGAAAATTTCGACGCCACTTGAAAAATTTCTGTGAAAGTGTCGTTAGCGGTTTCCCGCATTTGTCGGAGTGAACTCAATACTTCATTTGCATACTTCACAGCGGAAACTAAATCTGAAGATTTATTTTGAAGGAAAATCGACAGTGGAAGGGTCAAGCTGAACAGTTTCTCACAAACAACAATGCTCACTAAAAATTCACTTTTTTGACTCGCTGAGTGAAGAGTCGATGCCGTTGAAGATATAGTCCACGTTCTTTGAGCGATTTCTTCTAAAGCCATGACAATGCATTCGAAGAGTTCTAAAAACACGATGATACTGTCGTGCCTTTCGATAAATCTTGTGTCACAAAGCCGGAGAAGTCGTTTCTTTTTACTGTCTGGAGCATGTTCTTGGATAGTTTCTTGAAAAATTTTGTTTGCATTCGAATGATTCCTGAACAAATTTACAACTTGACTAACAACTCCAAGACAGTTGCGTATTGCTGGAACCGACATGACATTCGACAGAGTAAGGTTTAAACGGTGACTGGCACAATGAATGTATCTTGCCTTGGGATAATTTTCTCTAATTCTTGTTTGAACTCCACTTAAATGACCTGCCATATTTGCTGCCCCATCGTATCCTTGCCCAACACACTTGGTCATATCAAGATTGAGCTCATCACATCGCTGCAGAATAACGTTCGCCAGATTTTCAGAAGACTGATCGGTGATTGGGATGAATCCGACAAAATCTTCACGAAGAACAGGAGCTTGGAGATCTGGGATATCGAAGTACCGGATACATAGTGATAACTGCTCGGTCCCTGAAACATCCATTGTTTCATCGCCAAGGAGACTAAAACATTCTGCATTTGAGATTCTGTCAATCACTTTTTCAGTGACAATGTCAGAACACGTCTGAATAACTTCATTTTGGATGATAGGACTCATATAAGTAGCGTTTTTGGAGCTATTAAGTACATGTTTTTCTAAATTTTTATCACCAGACTCAATTCTGAACCGCAAAAGAGCTCTAAACTTTCCATCTTTTTTTTCAGGTCGTGTCAAAGATAAGGCACCACTATCATGATCGCCTCATAGAGGTAATTCTTGTTCTGCACAAAAAAGAATTGTGCGAATGATCGGTTCGATTGCAGCTCTATTTTCAGCTATCTCTTTGGTGCGTTGACTATCCAATTGGGATGCTATATCAAGCTGTTTTCCGGCTGATATCTTGAGGAATGAAGTGGCTTGCAGAACACACAATTTGTGATATTCTTTTTCCATGTGTTTTTTGAAAGATTCTTTAGCTTTTTTCCAGTCTCGAAAACCGACAGACACAAGTTTTCCTGGATTTTGATGACCCCCTTTTCCAACGCCTTCATGGAAAAATAACCAGCAAGGTTTACAATACACGTGGTCTTCACTCGCTGAGCATGCCAGCCAAGCAAAATCATTAGTAATCCACTTGGGTTGAAAACTCCTATTGTGTGATTTTTCTGTAGGGAATTTGTATGGTTTTTTTTGGAAGTAGTTTGGTTGAAAGCACATTTTTTTTTCGTAGTGTCATCGAGAGAATTTCGGTTCGTGTTCCCAATATCAAATCGATTTGCTTGCCACACAGGGTGAACGATTTCTTGAAAGCCGGTTGAAGTGACTGGGTCTGATATGTTGTCATCGGAGTCCAAATGGGAGATATTGTCCCCATCTGCAAAATAAAATTTTTATTCTATATAACCATTTATCATAATGTCAGATATTCGCTAAAGATGGTTTGAAATATGCTGCTCATTTTCTTCGTCTATGCCTTCGACGCGAAAATTCGTTTTCGGTCCCGAGTTGACTTTGAAACTAAGGTTGCTTTGTTCATTACACTCACTATTGTTTGGAAAGTTTTCTGTAAAATATAAAAACGTGCATTTTTAGAAATTTACTAGTAAATATTTTCGCAAGAATCAAAACAATGTCGGTCAGTTAGAAAAATGCTGAAATTCAAATAAAATTGTAAATTTTATTTATTTTTACGAAATCAAAAAATCAAAAACAAAACGAAATTAAACAATCAAAATTTATCAAAAGCAAAGAATCAAAACAAAAAAAAATCAAAAAGAAATTGAATCAAAATCAATGAATTAAAACAAAATCAAACGGAAGCTACAATGAATTTAATTTCCCTCGAAATCGATCACAACATAACCTTGGAGTTGGCATTCAAAACATCACTTTACTCACTATCAACATTTGCTGCATCATCCAAATTATATGCTTTCAGCTTCTTGAAAAACGATGTAATCGTTGGTTGACCTTGACGACGTTTCATATTTGGTCTTTCAAAAATCTCGAATGTTTGATAGAAAAAAAATGCTTGGATTGTACACAAACCCACAACACTCACGTGCCACGTTTTTTTTGGTTATGAATGGCGCAATCACGTGCCACGTGCAATTGGGATGCGAAATATTCCATCTCCATCTGGTGGCGAGTGAGCGAACTAAGCCGGAGTATCGAAAAATTCAAATTATTCGAAAGTAAATTACGATTTTCCATCGACAAAAAACTCAAATTTCAAAGAATAGAAAATTTTATACTGAAGACTTTTCAGTTAAAAATTTCAAATGGAAAATTTTTCAAATTTCAGGATTTCAGGGGGGGCCCGGGCCCCACGGGCCCCTCCCCTGGATACGTGCCTGGCCTCACCTATGATTTATACAAGTAGACAGTGTATAGCATTCGTTGTCAAATACTCGTACAAACCCGAAACAAAAAGTGTGTATGACTTACAATCGCACAAACCGGCTCGACCGACTGCCGCAGTGAGTGAGTGAATATTAACGTCGCACTTTTCAGCTACTCAAGGGCTTTTGGTGATGTACCCCGTAATTTTGAACCATGGTCAAGTGACGAGAACGACACCTGAGCTGACACCCCCATTCCTAACTACCCCACAACACCAACAGGAGGACACTTGAGCTTCTACAAATTTAGAGTGCATCGCTCCCCTACACAGCGGGTCTTCAGTGGCACTAGGCTCGAACTCACGACACGCTGCCCATAATCCGATACCTTGACCACTAGACTACCGCGGCCACATGCCACTTCAGGACTACTGATGCTGGATTTCATTTGTATTTTGAGCTTCAGTCAAATAACGAGGATGAAACTAGAGCTGGTACCTTCTCTCCAAGCTTCCTCAGCACTCAATTCCACACCAAAATTACGACGGAGCTCGTAATTTTGAACCATGGTCAAGTGATGATGACAGCACATGAGCTTGCAACTGCCAACCCACTCTACTGCTTCCACACCGCGCCAAAGCAAGAGCATTCAGCCCCAACAAATTTAAGTGCATCAATCCACTGCAAGGCTAACTGTTATGATATTTATGATGCCGATAGAAGTATCGCTGACAAACATCAGGGAACTGCTCGGCATCATTTAGATTCGTATTTGCGGCGGTCACCACCAAAGGACCCATTTCCTGTTAGGGAACTAGTGGCGCCTTAGAGGTCACGTAGTTTCGCGTGGGAAATTATTCGATACCGGACACTCCAATGCTTATGTTAAAGCAAGTCAACCTTTGGCCTTCCTTTATCCAGCCAATAGAGAGGTGACCGACGCAGTTTCCACTCAAATCTCCGGTTTCACAGTCCCCCGCGTGAGGGGTGACAAGGACCAATGGTAATCCCGGCCACGTACAAACAGAAGTGATTATGCGTCACGTGAGGGTGTGAAGTATTCGATCTTCAAAGAGACACCAAAAGGAGAGACCCTGGATACGCTAAAAAGCTTCGCAAACGCTAGAGAGACACTTCTACACTCTACGATGCCCCTGCACACTCCAACGGACTCTTTCACACTTACTGTGACCTATCAAGGCTCACACCCCCCATCTACGAGCATCCCAATATAGTCCCAACGTAGCCTTTCACAGGGATAATCCGGCCTTAACAGTGACCTCAACAGACCTGCACCTTAGCATCCTTATATGACGTAATGTGCAAAATACATCTGTCGCGATTTTAAATGTAAACACTGCGTTTTAGCCGCCAGAATAAAGTTATTGTATCTCGTTTATTTCAAGAACACGCATTTTTTTCTAAAATACAGGGTGGTCCCGAATTCATGATACAAACTTTAAGGGTAGGCACAGGACATTGTAACAGTAGCTTATTGTGTGGGAATCTATGGGAAGCGGTGAGGCACAAACACAAAAGAATAAGTTTGTTTACAATAACTGTTCAGCACATGAGCTATGAAGTGCAGCTGCAGCGCACATTGCTATTTCACCCACTGGCAGTAAGAGAAGATTGTCCGCCGGTTTTAAAGCTTGTACTCGCTGAAAATGGAAGAGGTGTAAGCGATTTTCGTTTAACACTCTACAAACGTTCTGATGACTCACATTTACATGATGAGCAACAGCTCTTGTACTAGACTCGAGTCTATCAGCCACAACGTTCAGTATGCTTCCTTCCAGGCTTGGATTGCGCACAGGTTTCCGTCGACCAGCATCGTGTGTGGTGACGTGGAATGAACGTGTTTTACAAAGTTGACGATGTAACCGCTGAAAAATTATGTGATCCGAACATTCGTCGATCAGGAAACTGCTCGAGATACATTCGTAGCGCAGCTCTGCCGTTACCATTTGCATGGCCGTACTTGAAATGCGTCTGCATTTTCGGTGTACGTAAAATCTCCCATCGTAGACGTCAGCACAATTGCGAATGGCACTTTCATCTACTAGGCATCTACTAGACATCTAGGCAAGGCAACTGACCGATATAACTCTTTTTGTCGTTTCATTTATTTTCCCTTGTGACGTAATCACAAAGGAGAAATCGCCCCTATTCATGAGGAACTTCACAGCTGGGGAGCACGTGGCTTTGGCGTCATTGTGATTGGCCGGACACACTGGATTGTTGGCGCCGGTGTGACTGGCAAACAATATGGGCTGGGCATCACTGCATTATTTTTCATTCATAGGCAGTGATTGTCAGTCTTGAAAGGCTGGCGCCTCGACAGACGGCGGCGGGTGGCATCAAAGGAGGAAAAGGCGGCCAGATGGTTCGAGTTCCAGATGTCAGCCAAGCCCTTGTCGCCGGCGACCTTTCAGAGGGACCGGAATCTTTGTTATCTCTGCACGAATGGTGGACTTACAAGACCGAGGTGCCGAGTGCAAAACCTTGAGGCCAGCTGATGGGGGTTGATGAGGGGCGTGGCGTGGAGTGGACCCGCCCCTAGAGTTTAAAAGGGTCGACTCAAGAAAAAGAGATGGCTCCCGATCGACTCCCACGATAGACCGGAGACGGAATCGACGGATCTAGGAAGAAAGTGCGAGGCGAGGGCCTCCCGATCGACTCCCACGGTAGACTGCTGAGACAGGATCCGACGGACGAAGGAAGAAGCCCGTTCGACTCCCGTATTGGACTCCTGGGACAGAACCCGAGAGGATTCCCCACAATAGACTCCTGAGACAGGATCCAATGGACGAACGAAGAAGCGAGATCGACTCCCGAGACGAACGCCGAGATCGACTCCTGAGACGGTCGACTAAAGAAGACGCGAGGAGTGGACACCCATGCAACTGGCTGAATAGAACGAACCCCTGTAACTGATTTCTTTTTTTCTTCCTAGTGATCTTTTAAACGTTAAAAAATGAAATAAATCAATTTTTGATCATAATTAAAGTATTTTTTAATGATTAGCCTGGCGTCACAATGCGCTACCAAGTTCCACGACGTCACACCCTGTTTGAACCTTACCGCGTCACTTGCGCCAATACATTCCTATGCAATAAATGATTGTTACAATATTCTGTACCTACCCTTAAAGTTTGTACCATGAATTCGGGACTACCCTGTATATATACAAGGGGATAATTAAAGTTCCACTTTTAAAATGATGCAAAAAAAATGAATCAATGATTTTAAATTGGAACTGAATATACTTTAAGTGGGAAACGTGGTATACCACGTTTCCCACTTCAAGTATATACAGTATATTCAGTATATTCAAGTATATACAATTAATAATATAATATGGCATAAAATAAAAGTTTTCCGAAGGGTATCAATAGAAGATGGCCTAAGGACAATTAAAAACAAATTTTCCATATCCATGGGGCACGACCTTTCCGTGGGGCTTTTCACTAACAATTTCACAACTGCTGATTGACTTGGAAGTCCTTTTTTCTGTCAAAAAACCGAAACAATCATGCATATTGAACAGTACAATTGGTTGAATGTGCAAGTCACGCCAAAACCTTCGTAATTCCATTCAAAATGTCACTTGTAGCTGAATCCCATTTAGTCATGTCGCTTACAGCACCATCTGCTGATACACTTGGTAACAGCGAATAGACTATGGAGAAGATCTAACTAATTACACTTTAATGGGCTGGCTAGAATGAATGAAGATCGTTGCTGTAGGAAAATCTTTCTGGCAAAGCCAATTGGAAATAGACCTCGGGGCAGACCCCAGTTAAGGTATCCGACTGCTTGCGACAACTTTAAAAAAAAGAATGGAGAAATGGGAATGGTTTTATTTTCAGATTTGTTTAGTACATTTTAAGAAAACAAGATATCAATCATTGGTATGGCCAAGTAATTTTAGCGCGTTTTTCACATGTTGTATTTTACAATAATGCAACTAATGAACTTTTTACTAACAGAAAGTAGTGTGTGTGTACTGTACCACTCCTCTAAATGCACTACTATTGAGCTGAAAAGAAATAATGACACAAATCTGTATCAGCACTATAAAAAAGCAAACAAAATTTTTTTTTTACAGAAGCTACAAAAGCCCGGACAAGGTGACTTAACTCCTTGTCTAGGCATAAAACTCGCTTCTATGCATTTATTCTTTTAAGTTTAACAAGGAAAAGTATATACAATTAATAATAACTTAACCACTACATTACTTAAAGTTTGTTTAGCTTAACTAACAAAGGCTTATGGAATGAAAAGAATGACTCGTATACGTAAACACTGATGGTGTATTTGTAAAGATTTCCTCATTTTTGTGAAGATTGCCTCCAAAATGCAGGTAGATTTCTTTAAAAAAACTTTTTGCAAACAATAAATTTACTAGGTAAAATTTGAGAAAATGTTGTTATAAACTAGCGAAATTCAGAAAAATGTGTAGGAAAATTCGGGAAAACTATGGGAAAATTTAAATATGATTCGGCTCATCTAGGGCACAAATGCGACCCAATGCCGAAACCCGAGGTCAATTGGTTGCTTATTGGCTGAGATAAAGGTACGACAAAATATGGAACGAAGACGAAATTTGCGTCGTAATAGCGCTTTTGTTCCACTACGTGAAAAACGCGCTAAATAGGCTAAAATTAAGAAGATAAAAAGAAATTTTTATTACTAAAATGGGAAAAAATTTACGATAAATTACATTGATTGAATATTAACGTCGCACTGTTCACCTACACGAGGGCTTTTGGTGACGGTCCGCGTAATTTTGAACCATGGTCAAGTGACGCGGACGACGCCTGAGCTGGCACCCCCTCTCCTAACTACCACACCACACCAACGGAAGGACGTTTGAGCTCTCGACAGATTTAACGTGCATCTCATCCCTACACGGCGGGTCTTCAGTGGTACTGGGATAGAACTCATGACACGCTAGCCATGATCCGATGCCTAGACCACTTGGCTACAGCGGCCACACGAAAAGTTACAAAAACGGGGCCCATTTTGTATCAAAAGCTTATGAACAAATTTTCAATTATGATGTATTGTTATGTTATTCATTTTTAAAATGACCTTCAGAATTTGGGATATTTTAATTTTTACAAAATCTAGAGCACTTTATCTTAGTTATTATATGAAATTGCTTAAAAAAGCAGTGATAAAATTCCCAGAAGGAACTGTAAATTTTGTAATAAAACAGTGATTGATAAATATGAAGGTTAACACACTTCTATTATATAAAACATCACAAAAAATTTCAGTTAATTATTTTCTAAACTTTTTTAGCAATTTCTGACCCCGTTTGAGCATTTCAAAAGAACACATTTCGTGTAAAACACGTTTTAAAGTACGACATCTTGCTTAAAGTAATAGCACCTGCTTTTACTAAAACACTTGCAGTTTTTGTTCTCATGAACGGAAAATAATAAACTTTGTGTTTTTATGAAGCTAATAAGATGGCCTATAAAATAAAATCATAAAAAAATTGTCAATTTTAGGATGGACAACCTTACGATGGATGGACTGTGTCGAAAAAGACCTAAATATTTAAAAGGTCAAAAACTGGAAAACACATGCCAAAAGTAGAGATACCTGGAGAAAACTTCTGAAGAAGGCCAGGGACGTCAAACCATTGAAGAAGGACTAGTAATTATATGTAAGGATAAACTGTGATGAAAATGAGTAAGTTCATAAACAAGATATCAATCATTGGCATAGCCAAGTAATTTTAGCGCGTTTTTCACGTGTTGTATAATGCAACTAATGAACTTTTTACTAACAGAAAGTAGTGTGTACTATACTTAAAAAAAATTTTTTTTTAATTTACAAAACAATTAAAAAAAATTTTATAATTTTTTTTAAATTATTAAATTTAAATATGATTTGGCTCATCTAGGGCACAAATGCGACCCAATGCCGAAAACCCGAGGTCAATCGGTTAATTATTGGCTGAGAAAAAGGTACGACAAAATATGGAACGAAGACGAAATTTGCGTCCTATAATAGCGCTTTTTTTACACTACGTGAAAAACGCGCTAAAAATACACTGATCTCTATAGAACGGTGAAGTAAGAAATATTGAAACACTTTCACCTAAAGAATGTGACGATTTCGGTTCTCCATATTTACCTAACCCTACAAAAAATCACTCTCATTTCCCTCTTTTACCCTGCCATTTTTATTCGCCGTGCACTTTATCTTAAATATCTCTTTTCCATTAAATTTCTTATGCGTTTCGTGAAGTATATGCATCAATCAGCCACTTACAGGGCGCGAGAGAAATTCCGTTTGGATTATTCCGTCGAAGCTGGTATAAGAAATTGTAGCAGAAATGATAGAAGAAAATACCAACTTTATTAAATCCGAACAGAATCTGGATCTTTTATTCTATTTACGAGTTCAGTTACATAAGGAAGCCAATATATTTCAAAACGGGTTATTAAATTACAAATATGAACAGAAAATAAATTATAGTAAAAAAAAAAAAAACTAATAAACACGCTTTTTTATAGTGAATCGAACTAAAAAGTAAAAATAATTCTGAATATAAATAAAATGATTAACAAGAAAATTAATGTCATTGGAGTAAAAACGTTGAGGAGCTCTATATTAATTGGTAAAATTTCTTACTAGGTCTCTCTACGTCTTTTTTAGTTATTTTTAAACAGAATTTATTTTTTCACTTTTTAGTTCGATCTACAATATAAGTGTGTTTTTTTAGCTTTTTAAATTATCATTTATTCATTGTTCAATTTAACCTTGAGTTTGATATTTGAAGTCGGAATTACGTGGCTGCAGGAATGAGTCTTGCTCTTCAAGATTAATTAACGGGTATTTATTCTCTCCGTTTACGGGGCCTCGGATGAGTCCTGTATCGTTATATTTCAAAGATTCCATTTTTATAGATACAGGTCACACTAATAAAAGTTTGTTAGGGAGAAATATTAAGTGTCAATCGTATTATCACCTTTTAAGCGTATTGCTTATAATGTTAATTCGTGACATTACTTCTAAACGTATTACCTTATAGAAATAAAAATATTTAGCAGTTAGAACATAAATTATTTTTTTCACAAGCACGAGTCTTTTTTTTATTTCCATTTTCAGAAAAACTAGACAATTGCTTATATTATGGTTTGAAATTATTGACGCACCCACCCTTCCTTTCTCACATAAAGAACACTTTGTTTGTTTGTTTTATTTGTATTAACCGCAAGTGTATTCACTTTTAGGGTTGCACCTTTATCTTTTAGTCACTAAATCTGGAAGTAGTTTTTGGAATTTGTCGCCAAATCTGAAAATGGTGTATGCAATAAGTCGTCGAATCTGGATGTGGTACATGGAATTAGTCACCAAATCTGGAAATCATTATTCCTGATGATTCTGATCAGGACAATGGAACAAAATTATTATACTGTCATCGGTCCTTGATAAGTGTGTAAAATTTCGAATTAATCTGACCTTTTAAAGTGGGTAAAAATCGAGCTCAATGATTCTGTTACTTACAAGTGAAACTAATAAAAGCGTGTTAAAAAATTGAAACTAATAAAAGCGTGTTAAAAAATTAATTACGAGGCTTGGTCGATAGTGCTGTACCGGCGATCTTCACTAATCTCACGCGTTAAAGCTAAACTGAGAGTCAAATTTCCAAACATTGACAATGCCCCAAATACATTTCGTGTCAAATGACAAGGTCGACGCTTAAGTCGGCACCCTTACTGTATAAATCTATTTTGAAACATTGATTTTGAAACACAATTGACACACAAATGTCTTCATTATTTCTTACACTGCCCAACTGATTCGTTATGCAAAGAACCTTTAATTCTACATTTGGTTAAATTATTTTTACATGGGTAAGCAAATTACATTAACCCTGGATAATTTTTTAAAGGAAAATGAATCAGAATCAATACATTTCGAACTTCACTATAAAACTGAGCAACAATATATCAATATACTACACAATTCGCATCCATTTTTTAATCACAAGGTTCAACAGATAAAAATTATTCGAAATCGAAATTTTTTTAAAAAAGATAAAAAATGTAATGAAAATACATTGCACTAAGCACAGCTACGAATTTTAAAAGAATAAATTGTAACTTACCAATATTTCATCAAATTCCCAGTAACACCTTTCCGGAAATAACAGTTCCAAAAGAAATACATTATCGAAAAACGAGTACACGGTCACTTGATTGATTGTTTTTCAAATTCCCGCCGAAATGCCACTGCAGGACTACTGATGGTGGATTTCATTTGGATTTTGAACTTCAGTCAAGAGACGAGGATGAAACCAGAGAGCTGGTACCTTCGCCTGAAATTTCCACACCATACCGAGGGAATGTTTATGTGTATCGGACTATAAAGCAAAACGAGGACTATTGCCGACGGTCCTCGTAATTTTGTACCATGGTCAAATGACGAAGACGACACCCGAGCCCCTACGTCCTCTGTACTCCTTACCAAAGGAAGGGAGAAAATGAGAAAATATTAACGTCGCACTAATCAGCTACACATAGACTTTTTGGCGACAGACCTGGTAACCATGATCAAGGGGCGAGGACGTCACCTGAGCTGGCACCCGCTCTCCTGACTTCTACACCATATCAACCGGAGGACATTATAGCCTCGACATATTTAACGCGCTTCGGTCCCCTCTGCATGGCTGGTCTTTAAAGGTACAGGCTCGAACTCATGATACGCCAGTTAAGAGTCCGTTACCCTGACCACAACGCTACTGCCGTCTTATGCCAACGAGAGGACGAGCCTCGACAGATTTAACCTGCATCTAGAGGAGCCGGCCATTAGTAAGTGACCATAATCACTAGGCTACCGCTGCCCCCCCCCATACCTAAGTAACAACTGGCAGTGACAGATTTAATGTGCATCATATTTCATTGCACGATGAGCCCCCAAGACTTTGTGCACGTTATTCAAGTAAAATCAGGTGGCTGCGGTAGCCCAGTGGTCAAGGTAACGGACCCGTGACCGGCGTGTCATGAGTTCGAACCTAGTACCGCTGAAGATCCATCGCGTAGGGAAGTGACGAACGTTAAATCTGTTGAGAGCTCAAACGTCCTCCCGTTGGTGTGGTAGTTAGGAGAGAGGGTGCCAGCTCAGGTGTCGTCCTCGTCACTTGACCGTGGTTCAAAATAACGAGGTCCATCGCCAAAAGCCCACCAGTAGCTGAATAGTGTGACAATATATATATTTACTCACTTACTCAGGCAAAATCGGTCATGAGCACGTGATCGCAAGTTCTCGATTACATCGGCCAGTTAAGGATCGGCATTAAAATTAAATTTTATTATCTATTCATGTTTTGTTTTCAAACATTGCGTGAATAAGAGTGAACAAATCTTACAATTTTTGAATTAA
Source organism: Trichonephila clavata (assembly GCA_019973975.1). NCBI lineage: Eukaryota > Metazoa > Arthropoda > Arachnida > Araneae > Nephilidae > Trichonephila > Trichonephila clavata. Next base: position 91,592 of record BMAO01026854.1, on the reverse strand, counting down.
AACAATTATAAAAACTTCTGTAAATATAAACTAAGAAAATTCTTAAATGTTTTAAATTGAGAAAAAAGCGTTGAACACACATGGGTCGTAGTAATTTAAGGTTTACGGGATAACCACCCATATTAATGACGGAATTTTCATGAAATTAAAGATAAACTGATTAGAATATTTTTCCTACTGAATCATGTAAATCTTCAAAGGAAAAATTTTTTGGAATTCAACTGAATTGAGTTCATCGCTTAACATTGAATTTCTTTTGAGCCAATTTTATCTTGTGATAAAAATTGCAAAAATTATTAAAAATCAGAGGGTTTTTTGACAGCTTTACTTAATTTTTCATATTCAAACTAAACTAGACTCTCATGTGCTGTTGCGCAACTGAGTTAAGGCCTACTGTGCCCATATCAGTATACGTGACCATTGGGCACTGAGGTGCATGAGCAGATACCCCGATCAGGTGGTCAGTCTGAAGCGAACCCCCCCCCCCAGAGTGTTTAGTCCACAAGCAAGCTTGGTACTCATTCATCGCCTCGCTGAAGGGATGAAAGACTGAGTCAACCTTGCCTAGACCGAGGATAGAACCCCGTACCTGTGGTGTGGAAGCGCGACAAGCCTCTTTTCATATTTAAGACTCTAAAAATTGAAATTCTTCTATAAAGCATGAAATATTAATGTAAACCAAGTATTTTACTTGAATATAGTTGCTGCAAGAAAAACTTTCTAGCAAAATCCTTGGGAAATAGACTTCGGGGCAAACCCCTCTAAGATGGGTTAATTGAATCGAAAAATATCTTAATATCTTAAAGGTTAAAAACTGGAAAACAGTTGCCGAAAGTAGGGATGCCTGGAAGTCAGGCCCACCTAGGGCTGTTGAGCCATTGAAGAAATATTTTGCCAAGTGTTTAATCCCCTCCCCCTGAAATGATGCCTACCGATTATAAATTTTTAAAACTTCATGCTGTGCATCTAAAACCGCCATTCAAAAAAAATAAAATTGAATGAGGAAGCAGGCGAAACATTCAATTCGAAAGAAAAAGCTAAAATTCAACCTTTAATTTATAAAAGCAAACTACAAAATACGTATTTATCATGAGCGTAACAATACATCGCTACACTATATTACAGTCTTGTATCAAGAAAAACAACTTGAAACAAACACAAGAGTAAAAAGTAACCTCGTCAACAAAATGCTTAAATCATTCTTTAAGTTAAAAGTATTACCATACATTTAAAAAGAGATTTAACTATTTAAAAATATGAATACTGCAAAGATTACCCTTATTTTTTATACATGGAACAGTATTATGGACAGAAGTCTAGAACTTTCTTTCACAATTAAAAACAATCAACTTAAATGTCGTAAAAATGTTCAGACTTCATAGGCACAATTCAGAATTTCTGTTCGTCTAACAAGAGTCATGCGTGACTTTTCTCGTATATACCTTAGATTTCAGTATTACGAAACATTGCAAGTCCTTTCATAGTTGAGACTACACAGGTAGCCATTATACGGCTAATATTGCACTTAACTGAAAAGTTATTCGAAAACGGCAGCTACTTGTCAGGATTAACTAACAAGTTTGCAGTAATTCCAATCAGTAATAAATATCAATGCTCCATAAAATGATATTCTCATCAAATCAATAATGCGAATATTTGATTTCACACGTAACTGCCAATTTCAAGATCAAAATTTCACATAAAAGCTCCGGAATTTCAACAAGGCGTTTTAATATTCATTCATTCACTATCGAATCCCAAATGCCTTCCTCACCAATATCCCAGGCTTCAGATGGATTTTCGGGAGAGGGTGCTTTCGGCACAATCGAAGGATCGTGCTTATAAAAACAATTTTCTCTAAAAGGACACCTCCCAGAACTTCCAAAATACTTACAGTTTTTTGTGCTCAAAACAGCCTTCCATGCGTCAATGATTTCCTGTTTCCGTTCCTGCGACTCGTACCAAAATTCGGAAGGGACGACGAAATTCGATTTTACTCGACACTGCGGACATTGCTTTTTGGGAAACGGGTTCACGTTCGATCTCCAAATGCGAATGCAATCCAGGCAAAAGACATGATCGCATTTCTCCAAGATACCGAACCTCTGGTGGGTAAACAACTCTTTCTTGTATACTTCCTCCAAGCAAATGCCGCAGGTCTGCTTTTGGCCAAGTTGGATGCCGAACGCTATGTTCATTTCTTTGCGAATGTAAATTTCGCAGCTCTCCAAGTGGTCCCGCTTTTGCTGTTCGTCGTAGGGATGTAAAAAAGGAATGTCACAGTAAGGGCACACCTCCCCGTGTATATAACGGCAGTTTTCTTCCTTTTCACACTCGTAAAATACGAAATTGGAACACAGTTTTGAAGTGTCCGCGTCCGATTCTTCATCGTCTTCCAAAATCTCGTTACCAGTGCTCACTGCTGGAGAATCTGGCTGCGATACCTTCTCATGTACAAACCAACATCTTCTTCCATATCTGCAGCGGCCGTGCTGGTAATAGCGGCAGTAATTGAGAGGAACGCACGAGTTTATCAGTTTAGGAGAATTGGACTTGCGCTTAAGACCTCGGTCAACCATTTCTGAATGTGTCTCATCTACTCGTTATGTTTCGGTCGATCGAGGAAGAGGCTGTTTTTGGGCAACAGAAGTGATTCTCAAGACTCCTGTAAAATTCTTAACATTATGTTTAAAGAAAAACGTTGATTGATGGATTGATTCTGAGCATTATTGGCAACAGAATTCGAAATTGTTAACGACCATGTCGACACATTAAATGGCACCCTACACTGACATGAGATGTTGAACTACGGATTTGCCTTGTAATAGCCTTACTACACGATGGAGTTTGGATGTTACTGGGCTGTTATTTTTCCAATATATGGTGGCCATTGTCGAAAATTGTCTGAACACCATAAAGGCTAAAGTTACGCTTCATAGTTCAGTTCAGTACAGTGATAGCACTATATAATTGGAGGCTCCGCTAACGCCTTATGCTCCGACAGAATTTGATGATTACAGCAAATTTAGATTATATTGATTGATATTTTAGAAACTATTGGTTGATATTTTAGAATCTATTGGTTGATTACGCTTCATATTACTGTAGCATTCTGGTCACAAACAGCGTGTCATGGGTTCAAGCCCTTGTATTATTGAAAACCCGCCGTGTAGAGGGATCTGTTGCATGTTAAATCTGTCTAGGCTCTAAGTCCTCCCGTTAGAGAGGACTCTCCTCATGTGTCGTCCTCGTCATTTGTCTGAGGTTCAAAGCTACACGGTCCGCCACCGATAGCCCTCATGTTGCTGTATACGTTAATAAACATTCATTCACAATAATTGAGTTAATAATATGATGTCATAAAAGGAAAAACACTTTTTTCCTATACTCGGGTCGATTTCAACGAGGGAAGCGTAAGATCATATGGAAGAGTAAACACAGTGCTGGTGCAGGTTTTATATTTTCCTAATTTATAAATATTTTATTCGGTTTTGTTTCTCTTTTTCTTTTCTAGAAAAAAATTCTCTTGATTTTAACAGTTAAAATGTGACAAATACTTAAAATAATTCCAAAGAAACTAAAAATAAAGATTTAGAATCTCATAAAAATAAACTGCTAAATAAATTATAGTTTAAAAAAAAACTAAAAAAACACTTTTTTACAGTTAATCGAACTAAGTTGTAACTTAATCTTTTAGTCGCCAAATCTGGAAATGGGATAGGAAATTAGTCGCCAGAGGCGGGATGGGATCTGAAAATGGGAATCGTTAATCCTGCTGATCCTGATCAGGTCAATGGAACAAAATTATTGTATTGTCATCGGTCCTGGACAAGTGAGTAAAATTTCGAATTAATTTGACCTTTTAAAGTGGGTATATATATAAAAATGGAGTTCAAAGATTCCGTTACATTCAAGTGAAGTTTACAAGAGGGTATTAAAAAAGAGGTACAAAAAAGGTTCATTGTGCAATAAAAGTTATTTATGCTTTTACATAGACTGGCAATCCAGAATATTCTCTTCCGTTGTGTCTCGTTTCTGGGGAGAAAAGACTTTCAAATACAGTGGTGGTTTCAACAAAATGTGGACAGACATTTCATGACAAATCATACTAATTTGAATAATAAAGCTATTGATTACATTTAAACTTTGTTAAAATCTCAATAAACTGAGCACAGCTTCTGCAAACACATTCGCAGTTAAAAAGTTAAGGAAGCAAGCTATTTGGTTTAGAAGAAACAATTTCCTAAATTATTATAGACCCACAAATGAAAGATTAAAAACCCATAAGTCTTTCCTTTCAATTGTTCATGATCTTTATGACACTTTTGATATTCCTACACCCAACCGCCAGTGGCGTAACATACACCCCCGAAAACCCCGCATTGCAGGGGGGTCCAGGGACTCTAGAGGGCCCAAAGCTTAACTGACGCAAAGTACGTATTTGGCTTAGGGCCCAAAATCTGAGTTTGCAGAGGGGCCCTAATGTTATCCGTTACGTCATTGTCTTTAGCAGTGTCGTAACTTACACCCCCGCATTTCAGGGGGGCAGGGACGCTAGGGGGCCCAAAATCTGAGTTTGCAGGGAGGCCCTAATATTCTCCGTTACGCCACTGCCCAACCGCCAAGTTTTCCCAGAGGAATTTAACCCTATTATGCGCCAGATGACTTCGGAGAGCCACCTGGATCTTGTTTGGAGTGTTGGTAAACAATTTTCTATACAAAGTGACTTAAAAAATGCTGCCCTTGCTACTGTACATTACAGATATCCTCTCCACAAATGGTTCCATGTATACACAGATAGTTCAGCAGAAGATGCTATTAAAAATGCTGGTGCTGGAACCTATTCAAGTGCTTTCAGTATTAGATATCTCGTTGGAAAATATTGTGACAATTTTGATGGTGAGATAGCGGCAATATATATCACTTGCGATCGATAAATTGGAAAGCTGTTCTGAACATAATATTGTATTTTCAATCAATTTTCAAGCTGCCATTTTGTCTGTAATAAATTCAAGATTTAATGAAAACGCACTGGTTAATTCCTGTAGAATGAAATTAGCTGAACTTGGAAGTCTAGAGAAAGCATTGCCCTCCAGTGAATTCCAAGCCACTGTAACATTTCTGGAAATGAGAAAGCAGATAGGCTTGCTAAAGAGGGATCTCTCATATCCCAACCTGACTCTCCCTTGCCATTGCATAGCATCAAAAGAATCATTTATAGTAAACTGCAAATTAATTGAGCCTCCCTGTATGGTGAAGCAGCTGCAGGTAAAAGGTGGAATATCTTGCTTAACAAAAGTGGTAAAGTCCCCAGTTCCCTGCCCCTATCTGTTGGAGTTGCGTGCTTTCGTTTACTTACTGGATATGACTACTTGCAAAGGCATTCACATTGCATTGGAGTAAAGGATTCTGCTTCTTGCCCTCTGTGCAACAAGCAGATCCATTTACTCATTTAATTCTTTTTATACTTCGTCATCATTTTATTGTGCTTCTCGTCGACTAATGGCAGAGATGCCGAAGACGGGTGTAGGATAAAAAAAAAGTTATTTGGTAACAAAGCTTAGTGTACAGAAAAGGAAAAGTCGCAACCAGTATGCATCTGATAATGCCCATATAAAATTATAGATGGTCTTACAATATCACACACACTCTCCAAAAAATATTAGTAGTTTGGTTTTGTAATGCCTTGAAATGTGCATTTTATTTCTTTTATGAATTTAGATTTGATTTACAATTCTTATTAATGCGTACATCACATTGCTCAAATTAATTAATCCTCACAGCAAATCTACAGCTTTTGTATACAGCAGAGGTCTTCAACCCAATTTCAAAGGATCTTTGACAGGGGTTCAACTAGTGATCCCTATTTGCTTTATCAAAGCACCAATATTTTAGTAATATTTTAATTTTTATAAAACATCAAATTCTTAAAGGCAGTTTGCTAGTAAAAATAAATATTTTATGGAAGAGTCCCATGCTTCAAACAAAAAATTAGAAGGCTTACCAAGGAGGGAGAAGGCACAACTTATCAACAGATTCAATGTTAAAGTCTAAATTTAAGCCGGAACAGCTCCTAAATTTAAAGTTGCAAATTTGCCCAAAAAAAGAAGTTTCTCATACAGTTATGAACACTTTAAATGCCATTCAGAAAAATGTATCCAATTTAAAAACATTTCTCAATATTTTTTTTCAAAGTCATTAAATATTTAATACCTAAATTAATTATATACAATGTTAAATATATCCAACAGCTCCCCATAATATATCAATCATATTTCAATATTAAAATTTAATAACAAAAATAAAGATATTGCAACAGTAGCTAAATATCTGAGATTCGAAATGCATTCACGTGGTTGTATAAAACAACATGCAATCCTAATCCTAATGTGTGTTAGGAATTTTTATACATCAGTTATTACAAGAAAACTAGAGTACAATATATCAAGGCTTAGAATTTATGTATATTATATAGTTTTAAAGCAAATCAGATGAGACTGACCAAAAAATTTGGGCGCAAATCTTTTTTTAGACCTTTCGTATGTAACACAATGAAGCAACACATCATGTATAGTTTTTCAATTGAATATAAAAAAATGTATTTAACACTAGAAAGACTGAAATTTAGTATATACCTATATTACTTAAAAGCAGTCAAAATGACAGCATTGTGAAAGAATAACTAATGTGTAAAGAAATTTGTTTAAAGTTAATTCTTAATATTATTTACAGTCATATACAACAAGTTATTAGTAAATATATTAACAATAAAAAATTTACTTCACTTGGGGAAAAAAATATATTATAACGAATTTCTTGATGTATTTATTATACATCAAGGAATTCGTTATAATTTTCGTAATAATTCACGTTTTATTTACTTTATATTCCTGTGATGTTAAAATTCACGTTAAGATATAATGTATGATAAAATGAATAATTATTAATTGAAACAGCTACTTAACAAGATTTCTCTATGTGCTCCAGTCTCTCTCTCTCTCTATATATATATATAAGAAATATTCACGAAAATAAAATTACAGGAGAAAAATAAAAATACGGGAGAAAACTTTTTTATAGAAAATAACATCCAAAAATGCCCATTTCTTAATTTGATTCAATTTTTCAACCAAATAATGAAAGAGTATTTTCGTTTTTGGAAATTTGGAGACAGCCATTTCTAAAAGATATTTTCAAACAATTGTATGTGATAAATGTCAAGAAAGTTAAACAATTAAGGTATCAAATATTTATATTTTATTCCACCATCACTTCAGATACATGAAACCTAAAAATGCTCCACACATAGTATTGATAAAACAGCCTATTGTAAAGTACACAATTTACATGCTTTCATAACTTGCATTATGTTGTGAAAAGAAAATTCATTTTTATCAAAGGATAAATCATTAATTATTAATCACTGATATTTTATATTCATAAACCTCAAAAGTAAACTGCTTGAGAGTACTGTATACTTTAAAAGTTATGCCCATGAGATTGGCAAATCATACTACAAACTCAGGTTTCTCAGAAACTAAACTATTTTATGAATTTGTATGGAATTATTCAAAACTCATTGTATGTAAATACAAAAGAAAAAAGAAGCTATTTTTAATATAGAATAACTCTTGACATTAATCAAAGACTTTTTTACTAATTCTAATATTCAAACAAACTGTCCTAAAAAAGAAAGCTCTTTTAAGAAATGTCTGTATATATATGTAATTTTAATTCAGAAATGTAAAATTATATTCATAAATCATACATGTAAAATAGTACACAATTTATACAAAATTCAATAAAAGGTAAAAAAAATTATAACAAAGGGGATATAGTTGAACTAAATTTAATCATATTTCTAAAATTTGTTTCACCTTTTCCAAACCTATTGTTTTCCAATAAAAATATTTTATTATAATTTAAAAAGAGTAACATTAATTTTTAATTTATAAATCAAAAATATGCAAAAGGTAAAAATCAGAAAAATTTCCTTACTTTAGAGCTTAGAATTAGTACTAAGGAATGGAATAAATATTATTGATTTTATATTTAATGTGTTGGAATCAATTTATCATTTAATGATATAAATAAATTTAATCATGCCACAAAACAATGAATAATTATAAATAATTTAAAAGCTCAACAACGTGCATTCATTAAAATAGGAAACACACACATAACACAATCCAAAATAGCTTTAAAAATAAGAATAAAGTTATGAACACATGATAGAGAGATAGCAATGTTTAGAAAAGGTATTAAGTCTAAATAAACAGTTGCCTTTACTTTTTAATGAACTATTGACTTAAATATAAATAACAATATTGATATTATTAAAAACTTATCTTTTTGTATTTCAGAAAAATCAGTTGATATAAATGAGAAAATAGTTGTAATAGTTTAAAAGGGTATCTTGATTAGAACAGAAACTAATTCATAACTTATGTTAAGTAATAATAAGTATACCACTATGCAATAAGTATATTAAAAATATTAAGTATATTATAACAAACACAACAAGTAACTACTATAAGAAACTTCACACACTTAACACAAATAGACTAGATTAAGGTAACTAGAACAATAAAATGCTTCAATTTTTTTTCTCATTTTTTTAAAAATTTTACTTCTAAAAAATTTAAGGCATTTTGCTGCATCCTAGATGCATTATTTATGAGAATTCGATAAACAGAACACAAGAAAATTTATTTTCAAAATTGTAAGCAAATGAGGTATAAGTATGATTTATCTAAACTTTCTTCAAAATATGTTTTGTATATAATATGTATTATATATAAAATACTAATTTTTCTATACAAGGAATGCAATTTGTCCATATTACACGTTCAAACTTTATGAGAGTTCTACATTTTTTGTGCAAAAATTAAGGAAAATTTAAATGAATAATTACAAAATGAAGTTTTGTTTTTTTAAATATTAATTACTTCTAGTTTTGCATTAATAAATTGAATCCATTTTCTTTTCTTTTTATTATTATTATTACAAAAACATACAAAATTACATAGAATGTGATAAAAAATATACAACTGTACAGTTGCTTATTTTATTCACCATTTGAATGGGAAATCCCATGTTACAGTCCATCTGTGGCCCAATCTGTACAAAGTTACTTCCATAATAAATTTTTAGGATATTCCTGATTATGTCCTCTTGGTATTTGGCCACCAGGCACATTACTCAGATCAGTTCTGTAAGCACATAGTTCTCAGTGGGTGGCATACTACATAGGTTGTACTGGGGAGAAGCAGCAAGGCTGTTGTCTTCTTTTAGTAATTCGGGGTTGTTTTGCTCAACTTCATCATTATGGTGTAGGGGACAGGTGAGTAAATCCAGTGAATGGTAACTTGATGATTCTATATTGAGGCATGAATCTTTGCTTGTTTGCATATGCATAACCCGGGTATTTAGGACAGACATTGTCTGAAATGAATAATAAAAATAAATAAACATATAACTCTATAAAATATTTACATACATATTTAAAAAAACTTTCATGGAAAAATGAAGATTTAGACCAAAAACATTTACCGATAAGACTGCTAAAATCTGAAATTAATTACAGAGACTGTAAGGTAGACATTTCATTATTCTTAGATGCTTATTGTTAACATTTGAATGCTCTTGAATAACTCTTTATATTTATAACTGATGTTTTTATTTTAAAATAAATAAATATTCATATGTATCAGCACAAAAACAGAGCTTTTTTTATAAATATAATTTTTAAAAACAGAGTTCAATTTAAACTAGACATCAAATTAACTCTTTAAATTCATCCCAGACAATGCCTTTCTGTCTTTTTATATAATAAAATATGTGTAAGGAATGCTGCAATATCCTGTAATAATGATGTTCAAAGTGAAGCAAAATATTAAAAATTACAGGCATAAAACTTCAGTATTTTAAATGAATAATAAAAAATTATTATTCAGTATTTTAATTCTGTATTTTGAATCGTTGATAACACATGCTGATAAAATAGGGAAAGAATAATTAAAATGGCTTCTAAATAATCCAGAATTTAAAGTTTACAACTTAAAAACTGAAAAATAATGCAGAATAATCCAATTAATTATGGTATGGATTTATATTGTATTAAAAAAATACTATTTTGTAAATCATAGATGAAAATATCTTTATTTGCAATTTTCTCAAAATGCATTTTTTGGTGTGATTCTGGTCACTTTCTCAAAATCTATGTCACCTATAGTGCTGATATTTTGCATATTATAAAATTCACAAATTTTTGAGAAAGCACATTTACACATAAAATTTAAAGGAAATTTGAATCACAAAACACAAAAATTTTGTGTATTGTTTATAAATTTTTTAAAAACATGATTTCTTTCATTATATGGGCAGTTATATTTACAAACACTGTGCAAAATTTTAAAGCTATATATGCAGTAAATTTTTTGCAAGGTAAAAACTTGACTTGAAAATAAAAAAATAGTTATTGATTAGTAATTATTCATACAGATTTATTTATAATTTAAGATCAAAATTTTTCACATTTATAGGTACATAAATATACATATAATTCATTGTAATAATATTACCTGCATTGCTTTAAATTTTAAAAAAAAGTTAGAACCATTTAAATTTGGTGTAAAAGAAGTTCATTTTCGAAAAGGGCTCGAACTTGTGACATGTTGGCCACGAGTCCTTTACCTTGACCACTAGGCTACAATGGCCAAAAATACATATAAAGAGATAAAGCCCATGATCTCAGCAACATAAACATAGGAATTTTACATTCTAATGGGATGTACATATTATCATTTGTAACCTCTTCATGCGACTCCACCTTGGACCCACTTTTCAATCAATTTAGCCCGTTTAATGGATTGCATAAATTAACACCAAATATTACAACATGTCAGTACAAATTCTTTATATTTTACATATTTTGTAAGTTTAAAAAAATGTATAATGTCAGAATTTTGGCAAAAAAAATCTCACATTCAAGTATGTAGATTTTTTTAAAAAATGAACATTCACTAAATTTTAAACAAAAAAAAATCCCCTACTCTTCAAAAAATGTCAAGTCAAGCTTATCCAATTTAGAGTAAAATGCATTTCAAATTATTTATTTATCTTCAAATATAATAAAAATATAAACCATCTGATTGTATTCTCCATGTTATAACTAATTAAGCAATGTAATTCACTTAATTTTATTTTAATGTGAGAAATTCTATAAAACTGAATTCTAAAATTATTTTAACTTTAATTAATAATTCGTATATCAAATTCACCACCTGATCATATGATCCAAGAGAAAGTGAACCACAAAAACTAATGATGTATTATTTTTTGGTGTATTATAAATTGTTATTTTTAAAGCTCTCACAAATCCAAGACTCCCTTAACTAAAACACACATAATAAATAAAATATCACAAAACTCCAAACTTAGAGTATATCAAATCAAAGCATTCCCTCACATAATTAGGAGTTCAATATATTGAAATGATCATAGCCAATATCATAGCAAATACACAAAATTTTGCTACTGGTGAACATTATCGACAATTTATTTTCGATGGATCAACTCTCATACCTTTTTTTATTCATCATCTATTTCTGTTCAAAAGTTCTACTTGGGAAAAACAAAGTCATGATACTTCAGGGGAAACTCAGTGAGGAGGTTGACTTTTGTAATGGAGAACAGAGAGTATTATTTGTTGATAGCCCACTACAAATTTGGACTGAAGACAATTGCCACGTTCAATGCAGTCATTTTGTTCAAGTCACTTTGGTCTATTACCTGAAATGATAACAAAAATATTATCAAGCCCTTTGAACAGCAAATATTAAAATCTGAATTTTATTTCATTTTAAAATGGCATCATTACTACAGTTTTTAAATTTCAAAAGCAATTCAACAACTGATTCAGTTTCTTTATTTTTTGACAGAAATGTCCCATCTAAAAAAAAAAAAGAGAGGGCCTTAATCCTATTAAATCAAGGTAAGCATTCAAAATCTAAAATTATAACATTTACAAAATTTAATATGAAAATTTGAAACAGCATTTTTAATAATGACCTAAAATAATTTTTATTTTAATGCCAAAGCTAAATTGTAAAATTTAAAATCCTCCTTTTTAAAAATACTTGTTTGACAATTATTTAAATTTGAATCAAATCATGCATGTGCACGAATAAGGTATTTTCCCCTTAATACACATACAATTTTAGAATTAGTAAAGTTAAAATTCAATTCAATGCATTTAAAATAATTGCAACAGTTAAAAATAGAGATAGATATTTAGAGATCATACCTCCTTGGAAATATTATTTAATATATATATATACTCATGAAAAATTTAGAACATTTCAATAAAACCATAATTCACTTTAGGTAAAAATATTCCGGCATTTTTATACTTGCTTTCGAGAAATCAGAACAATATTAGAGACTTGGCAGCACAGTAACTTTTCAAAGTTAATTCTATAGCAAATATCAATTACTTTTCAATTAATGTTTTTATGTAGACATAACAAAGCACAATGTAATCACACAAAAATAATTTCCACAGACAGCCTTTTATACCCAAATGCTTCATAGGTGGAACATCATTTATAAAATTTTACGAAATACACATAATTTTATTTGTATTCTTCTTCATAAGCTCCACAAACTTTTGCAGATCAAGGCTGATTCACTGATCCTCCTCCAGTTGACCCTATCAGTAACGATGGCCTCCCATCAGTTTATTCCCATTAGTATAAAGTCCTTTTCAACATCATCTAATCATCATTTAGGTGGTTGTCCTCTATGTCTGGTCCCTTCAATTTTCGAAAAAGTTACTTTTTTGGTAGGAAAAGTATCAGCATATCTGCACAAATGGCCCAGCCACCTAATACATGATGCTTTATAGTTCTCACAATGTCAGCTTTATTAGTATCGCCCCATAAGAAAATACAATGAAATTTGTTTAACACGAAAATGCTTAAGACAAAATATCAGTTAACACAAAATAATACAACGGTCCCAACAAACTACTATGTACTTTCAGGCATTTTTTCTCTTAACATGAAAAGATTTCCCTTTGGGGAATGAACAAAATACAGAAAACAGCAGCAGTGCAGGCAAGATTTAAGAGGGATGTGAAATGAAAGAGGGGTGATTTCACATGTTTTGTACAAAGGAAACTTGGCTTTGAAATATCCTCAGTATTGCCCGTGACATGAGCCAATTTTGTTTATTAAGCTACTTTCACCCTCCACCCCCTACAAACGCCACACAAAAACATCTCATCAGTTAGCTTTGGAATTCGGTGACGAGTACATTGCAATATGAGTAAAAATCAGTGAGTTTTGTTTGTGCTTTATTTTCTATTTTAGAAGACTTTTTTTTATGAGCACAAAGGCAAAGAGCTCAGGGAGAAAGCAAACTGCTATTTTGCTTAAAATGAAGATGGGACTTCTTAAGGCTGTTGATTAAAAACAGAAGACAAAAACAGAAATATGTTAAGATTTTGGTATCACTCTCTCTAACTCTGTATTATTAACAATAATTAAAAAAAAAGAGAGCAAATTACAGAAATGTTTGAACACATCTATGTAAATAAAATATACTCCAATAAACTTAATTTTGTTGAATATATATTTATGTATACATATATACACTCTTTTTTTGCAACATTTTGACACAAAGAAATATTTCAATCCCCTCAGTTTCATGTTAAAACAAATTTCACTGTATGAGATTAATTTCTTAGTATCAAGGAAATGTTGCTAAAATAGTGGTTCAGTGAAAAATATAAATTCAGCAATTCAAAATTTAACAAATGTTTTAATTCAACAAGAGTAATAAAAAAAATAATCATTCTCTGTTGATAGGCTATAAGTTATCTTTAAATGGGATGTCAAGATTAAGCGTGTTTAAAATCATACAGTTACTTTGTTTACAATGCATAAAAGAATGAGAAATTTTTTCTGAATGATAACATTTCAAGTGTCAAAATCAATGGTTTTTTTTCTCTATATTAATACTATTAATTTATTTACACATTCCAATAGGATTTGAAGTGGATTACTCATAGCTGTAGCAGAAATGCATGTTATAACTCACTTAGAGAGGCATCTACGTTGGAGAATCTTGCATCGAATTTTTTTTCCCTTTCTTCCTTTTCCTGGTTTCTGCATGGTTCATCTGAAGGTACACAATGCTGATTCGAAATCTCATTCAAAACCACTCCAGACTATAGAGAAAGTAATGGATTATTTTTACACATCAGCTGATGAAGAGTTATAGGTATTTACCAAATGCCTGCAAAAGAAAGTGGATGTTTGAAAGATGAGGAAAATGTAAATGAAGATTCTTTTTGGCCTATTTTTTAACCCTTTAACGCACGGTGGTATCTCTCAGAAACCACCATTTTCAAAAAAAATACCTCTAAACATGCAGTGGTATTTTAATGAAACCAATAATTCTAAAGATATCTTTTAACTCTCTTAAAAGACACTAGATGTCAGCACGTGAGAAAAAAAAACTCCTTTTTCTGTGAGAAAAATGCATCATTTTAAAAGCTTTTTTTAAACACTCCAAAAAAGATTTTTTTTTAGCAAATAAAAATAGACAAAAATTCAAAGTAAGGTATGTACATTTTTGCTGCATTTGCTCTTCATAGCATAACTAATTTTTAGTATGATAAATTATGAAAAGAAGTGCCTTATATAAGGACATTTTCGGGTGATTTCAGACTGATACCACTGCACACCTAGAACATGAAAATTGTCCGTTTCTTCTCCGGCTTATAGCACACACACGTGAGAGATTTAGCCCTTTTTTTTTTCTTTTCTTTGACTCAGGCAGTGAAATAACTAATAATTTATGGGGGTTTTGCCATTGATTTAGGGGAGGGGTTTATTGTTTCAGTATTACTGCATGTTTTAATAATTTAATAATAAAGAAACAATGAAAAAAAACTTTACTGGCTATTGAAGTTGATTTCAATCTGCTTATAGTTATATTTTGTATTATTTAATATTTAAAAAGTAATTCTAATACTTAATATTGCATATTTTAGTAAATTTATTACAAAATATATAAAGAATATTCTTACAAATCTGACGCAAATCATATATTGTTCATCCCAGAATTATGTCGTAGGTGCGCGGTGGTACTTATGTGAAACCCCCCTCGGGGGGGGGGGACGTACTGTAATTGTTTTAAAGGTATTTTCTCTGTTCTTAGGTTCTATACATTGCATTTATAATTTTATTTTGAAAAATTCAGCGAATTTATTTTTCCGCGCTTCAAAGGGTTAAACAGATGCTTGTGGTAAAATGTCTACAAGCATACATGATGAGGGAATATCACATAAAACTGCTTGCATTTGAAGCAATAAACAAGTTTACATTTGCTATAGAAAAGAGATTTTAGTTTACCTTTGCAGTAGTAGCTATTGCATCCAGTTATTTAACACAAGAGCCTGTCACCAAAGACAAAAAATTTTGACAAATACACACACACAAAAGATATTCTTTGATTAAATCATTGTCCCCTATTAAGAAGCAAAAAGTGAGATAAGACCTGACATAGCAATGAGCTAAAAATGGCTGGTTTTGCAGGATGAAGTTTACACTTACACAATCAGAATTACTACATTTTAATTTCCGAAGAGTAACTTGTTTCCTTTACCCGAAACCAAAAATCTATTCTGTACCTGGCCTTAATCAAAAAGCTCTAAACCTTTTAGATTTAGACAATAAGATGCACATTATCTTAATCTATTAACACAAAGAAGTTGTGCTGTATGTCAGAAGACTAATAAATGTTTTGATTGAGAGGGGGGGGACAAAAAATGCTTTCCTGATGAACATGAGCAGTAGAAAGAACTGCACAACATAAAAAAGATGCAAATTTTTTAAAAAATTTTTTAACTTTATTTCTTGTTTTAAAGAATTTTCATGAGTTTTTATATTTTCCTCAATTTAACATTTTATCCATTTAAATATTACTCAGTTAGTTTTGATAAGATATTTTTTGTTTCCTCCACCAAACTATACATACATATAATATATATATATAAATATTATGGTATTGGGATCTATTACTTGTGTATTATGATCTATTTCCCTTGTTTGAGCATAAAAGCCAAACAAAAATTTTAAAATTCTTTTAAATGTATAAAATTTAATTATCCAAATTATGTTTTTTTTTTTAAATTGGTAAAAAAATTTAAATTTCTAATATAAACCTTTATTATCATCATTTCACAACATTAAAAAAATCCCTTACTATTTCCTATTTCAAAAAAGAAAAAAATTATGTCAAAAAATACAGCTTTGAGCATAAATATCATTAATCATGTTTTTAAAAATCCTGTTAAAAAGTTAAGTATTAAATACCAATGTTCCCCTTATGAAATATGTTATAAATCAAAAAGAATTTTTTTCTCCCAGAAATTTCTTGTAGTTTTTAGGTTTGAGTCTTAAGTTTAATTAAATCAATGGAAGGTAAAACAAACTATTTAGCCATTGTGTAGCATATAAAAAGTTAATATTATCTCAAAATAAAGCCTCAACTTTAAGTGATTAATTATAAAAAAGAAATTAAAATTTCTTTCACAACTATAATTTGAAATTCAATTTTATTATAGTGCTTATACTTCCAATTAAACAATATTTTAAAGAGTTAACAGCTAAACATTTGTAACCATGTTGAAAATACTGTACACGAACAATCTTACAAAAGGCATGCACTTTAAAATTGTATCAAAAAATTAATCTCAAATTACACCAAAAAAAAAATTATTTCAAGCACTATTTTGTATTAAAAAACAATTACTTGATTAAAAAAAATAACCTATGTAACCATTGAAAACTGTTTTCTTCCAAGAAAATTTCTGCAAAAAGCTAGAAGTAAAAAAAAAATTAGCTAAAAAAACTGCTGCTCAGTTAACTGGGTAAAGTGATGAATCACTAAATATCCCTATTAGTCACAGACAAGATGTTGCCAATTGCATCCTATCATACATGTTTACGAAATTAACATGAAACCATTTTCTATACTCAGTTATATTTTCTTCTGAATAATAACTCTAAAATGAATAAAATTCGAGTTTTCCTCGCAGCAGAAAAATCAGTCAGAATTTATACAAGGAAAAAGCCTTCTGCCCAAATCAGATAATTGTTTATGCCACCAAAGTAAAATTAGCAACAAACAATAAATAACGTAAAATCCGGCGTATAACATGCACCTATACTTTCAAGCTGCAACTTTTAATTTTTAGGAATATTTTTCATATAACATGTACCCCCCTTTTTTATGAAATCTGAAATTTACGTGTGCAAAGCTCTTACGTTTTGAAGTCATTTATTGGAGGTATTATTCCAAGATTTAGAAAAAAAAATAACATACTTCTAGATCTACAATGCTTTAAGTTCATAAGGAATATTATTACTTTTAAATAAACAGTATTTTGATACATGTAGAAGTCTAATATTTATTTATGCTCATTGCTTTTTCTTAATTTTTAAAGCTCTTGTTTTTACACAAGGAGTATAACGCAGACCCATAAATATCAATCTTATTATTTTCTGTGTTAAAAGTGTGCGTTATATACCGGATTTTATGGTAATTATTTGTATGTTATCATCAAAAGTGCTTGCTTAGCAATATTTGCAGTGCTTACTGAACACTACTTCAAAACTTAGAGTGAATGAATATTAACATCACATTGTTCAGCTACTCAAGGGCTTTTAACAACAGAGATCGTAATTCTGAACCATGATCAAGTAATGAGGATGACACCTGGGCTGGCACCCCCTTTCCTAACGTCCACACCAACAGGAGGACGTTTGAGCCTCGACATATTTAATGTGCAACGACTCCCTCTGCACGGTGGGTATTCAGTGATATTAGGCTACAGCTCATAACACACCGAAGGCACAAGTCCATTACCTTGACCTCTAGGCTACTGCAGCCTCACAAAACTTTGAAAGAAACTCAAATTTAAAATTTTGATAAACTATTCCAGAAAAATCAACATTTCAAAAGGAGAATACCTTGAAAAGTCGATTTCATCATACAATTCAAATGTGAGAATAGGTTCTTCTAATTCTCTAAGGAAGCCTTTAACATCACAGCAGGGGCATGGATATCTCCAAACTCATGAAGCATACAGGCTTTCCAGGAATAATAATTTTAGAACATCATCTACAATGAAAAAGAAATTTCTTGTTTATTGAAAGAATTTTTAAAAAATGATTCGTATTTAAGAAAAATTGAATTGAACACTCATTTTAATTATGTATATATTAAATAAAGAAATGCTTAAATTTATG
This sequence comes from Trichonephila clavata, assembly GCA_019973975.1. Classification (NCBI taxonomy): domain Eukaryota; kingdom Metazoa; phylum Arthropoda; class Arachnida; order Araneae; family Nephilidae; genus Trichonephila; species Trichonephila clavata. The sequence goes on along the minus strand of BMAO01026854.1, from coordinate 73,269 downwards.
ATTGGTAAATTTCAACCATCTGTAGGAAGAGAGAAAGAAAAAAACTAACAGAAGTTTCTTGAAGTACATTGCAGGTAATCCATCTTATTTGAACCATTCATATTTAAGTAATCCAGTATCACATTATAATTTTTTTTTTTTACTGAACATAATTTATTAAACCAGGGATGGCAAATCTGCAGCACGGCTGAGTTAAAAAAGTAGCACATGAAAATTTTGAAAAATAATTAAAAATAAATAAATAATAATTTGTTTTTAATTTTTATTTTTTCAAATTTTTCAGTTTTAATGAAATGTGTTTGTGTGAGATAAAAAAAACATCACAATTTGTTTTAAATACAATTGAATTACAATAGAAAATTATATTGTAGAAAATACCCCTACATTGTCGTGTGTGCTGGCTTTCCATAGGAAATGCATTCTTGAGATATTGGAATTTGAGGGAGAATGTTTTACATTAACTGGAAGAAAACAATGAACATCCCAGTGAGTGTTTGTTACTCAAGGAGGAAGATTGGCTTTGGGATTTAGCTTTTCTAACCAATACTATGGGACATTTAAGTTAATTTAAATTTAAGATTACAAGGAAAAGATTGTACTTTTCTTACCTTGATTGATCATATATCTTCTTTTGTGAACAAACTATAGCTTTTTTTTTCCTCACGATTTTTGAGAAAATTTTTAACACATTTCACGTTAAAGCAGGAACAATTTACCTAAGTTAATAATGCTCTGAGCTATGATAGATTTAAAAATTTAATATCCATTTTGCAGGATTCCTTCAAATCTAGGTTTGATGATTTTTAAAGATAAGAAAATGCTGATCTTTTCAAACATCCTTTTTCATAATTTCTCTGCAAGAAGTTAATTGTTACCTACCTGAAATCCAACTCAGAATTATTGAACTACAGCACCATACCACACAGAAAAGGAAATCTAAGGAACTTATTTCAATTGTAAGGAATCTGAATAACGTTGAATTTTGGAAAGTTGTATTAACAATTTACACGATTTGGATGTCAGATATTGGTGTAGGTTTTGATTAACATATCTGTGAGTAAATGTTTTCTATTATGAACATAATAAAGTCAAAATTAACTGATACACACCTAAAACAACCTTGTTTAGTTAGCCTCTCCGAGAACTAATCCTAATATAGATGACTTGGTAAAAAAAAAAAAAACACTACAAATTCAAAAACCACCTTACATAAATTAATAATTATTAAGAATTAAACATTTCAAATTACTCATTTTTATTTTATATCTAACCTAACTGATTGAACCAGTAAAAATTTTACTAACACTAAAACCTAAGTTTGTCATATTATTACCTTATTTTTAAATTTCCATTAAATAAGACTTGCATAAAAAAATGTGCTATTTTACCAAAAATTTCATAATGAGTTTTTTTTTCCCCTTTTCATATTCTTTTGTTTTTTGGAAAAGTGGCATGAGTAATTTTTTTTTATCAGATAGTGACTATCTTCACAAAAAGGTTGTCCACCCCTGTGTTAAACCATAGATAAGGCTATTAATGATGTTTACAATTATTATCATAGCTTTAATATGATATTTCTAACTTTATAAAAGTTCTAAAAGAAACTGTTTCTTACATACAGAAGAAACTTTATATACACCCTTTTTCCAGAATGATTAAATTTGATAAGAAAAATAATACTGTACATTATTACTCATAATGTCTGACTACAGACAAAACACGTAAAATTAGTTCCTAAGCATGTAAAATTAATTCACTAAAATCAAATTGGTGTCTAGAGAATCATGCCATGAGATTGTAACAGCAATAGAGGGAAAAAAAAGATTGACATTTGTTTTACTTATAAGGTAAAAAAAAAAACAATCAGAGATTTTGGTGGATAATAGAATGATTTATATGTGTGGTACATGCTGGCTGTGGTGAAAATACATAAATACCTATTTTTCTTACTTTTCAATGTCAGGTATATCTGGCCTGTATAATTTTTAAAAATTAACTCACACTCATATCAGATAATATAAAGTAATCTTCAATAATAAATTTGTGAAAATATACCTTCAACAAAGACCGAACTTCAAGTACTATTTTGGTACTGTTGGACCGCCTGAATATTCCCTTTGATTCCATTGCTGAAGAAGTAACACAAAATAAATATCAGCAGAGATAATACCAAAAAAAAAAAGATTCAAAAATATGAAACTTGAAAGATTTACCTTTGTCATTTTCTAAATAAACAATGCACTTGTGCATTACACTTGGAATGACCTGTCCTTTAATAACTTCCTTTATACTGTAAAAAAGAATGTCATGCAACATGAATTCTACTGAACAAAAAAAAATGTGAATTTTTTGCTTACAAAATACTATTTGAAAGAATTAAGCAAATTATTGTCACTTCCTTATTTCATTTGATTAAAAATATTCTTCGCAGTTTTCGGGCTCATTTGCAAACGCTATTCACCACAATAAGGAGAACATGGGGTACACATCTTCCCAAGAGTTGTTCAATTACATTTCAAATATTATTTAGAAAGACATAGGGGTTTTAAAAATTAAGATAACAAGAGCTCCAACAGGTGTGCAAATTATCTGTATGAATAAAATCCCTCAGAAGATATTGAAGATGATCACAATATTCAAGCAGTATCGGTTGATAAAGCTGTTTCTCTTGTGACATGATTAAATCTCAGTTAAAAGCTGGCTACATTGGTGGAAACATGCTCTGCATTACAAATAAGAAGTGTAATATGGTTTTAGTTCTAAGGAAAAATTCTCAACTGAAATTCATTAGCAATTTGTAGAAGTGTACGGTACAAGAGATATGTTACAAAAACAGGTGAGTATAGATAAAACAGTGAAATTTGTGCTTTTTTCTTAATATATTAAATATGAAGGTGATTCTGGTAACATTTTATATGAATAACACAGCAAAAAGATAGTTTTTCTTTAAAAAAACATTACATTGTGAGAAAGTATTTCCATCAATAAAATAAAACTTTAAAATTTACTTGCATTTGTAAACACAGGAAAAATTCTAGTTAACAGTGACAAAGAATATAAAACTAATGTTTTCCATTATTCACAAGGTTTTAAAAATAAAGAATTTTATGCAACAGATAAAGTTATTTTTGAAGATAAAGAAACAAATTTTATCTACATTACAGCTTTATCTAAACCAGATGTAAAATAAATACATGAAACACAGGATAATGTAATTTTTTTAAAAAAAACTACTTCAAGCACTTTCATTGAACTTAAACATGGAAAGAATGAAAATTGTATATGTCAGGATGAAAGAGACTATTTTTAGATGTCAAAGAAAACCAGCAAAAATATTGTAGAATAAATTCTTTAAATTTTGAATAATCTGCTACTGAATATATAAAAAACAGATATAACAAAATTTCTCATAGCATATTAAAAGCAAAATTTTAAGTTATAAAATGTGAAATATTCGACAAATTGATGGCCATGGAAGCTCTGCAACAACAAGAACAGTAAACAACAAAATCTTACTAATTATACTATACAGCATAGTAGGAAGAAAACATGATTGAATTTGAAGGCAATTTAGGGATACACACAATTGCCATTACTGACAGTTAAAACAGATCTAGACCAGTTAAGCATTGAATTAAACTGGGCTTAGATGACAGATAGGGACCTCATTCCATGCTGCTTAAAGTCTATGCCACAATTCATCAATCGTAGTGGCTGGATATTGGTGGCAACCCACTCTCTTCACAATCCATAATTAGATGTTTCTAATAGGCGAGAGATTTGGAGAACATGCCGACCAAGCCAACAATCGTACACTCTGTACTAAGATAGGTTGGGAAACAAGGGGTCTGGTGTTTCTTTGTTGAAGTATGACATCTACAAGATAGGGTACAGCCAACATACTTAAGATATAAAAAATTAATGATGGGTATTCATGTAACAGATAATGGGAACAAGAGGTGTTTATAAGGTGTACCAAATGGCTACTTGCCAGGTCCATATGATATAAAAAGCAAGCAAGTCACTTACTCCTTAAAGCCTCAAGACACTAATATGTCTATCCAGATGATATGTGCACACAGAAACGGAATCATCTGAAAAGATGCCATGGTGTCTCCAGTTATATTGTTGGGTGAGCATTACTGCCACTGTGCACCTTTATATTCCAATGTCAAGGAAAGCCTGCTCCAGGTGTCAGTGTATTGTCCATAGGGATACTTGTGCAGCAAACAAGCCCACTTCTGAATTCAAGGTCACTGTAAAATCCTACAAGTCTAACCTGACACCATGTCTGTCCAACTACTTGGACATCAATGGCAGGAGACTTGAGATCCAGTGTGGCATTCAGTATGATTTTCTGGAACCTCTCATTCCTATTTGCATGCTCCAATGAGAGCAGCAATATCATAATGATATAGACCCCATTCACAATTGGTCATGATCTTGCCCTATCGAATTCTGATATAAGCTGGTAGCAGTTTTTTCTTCTTATAAAACATATGATCTCACAATCAATGAACATTCAAATGTGATTTCCAAATTAGAAACCCAGTGCAAACCTTTTCTTTTATACAGAGTTTCAGATGTCATTTCTCTCTCCTGTGTCACTTGTTAATCCTCAAATGCATATAATTTACAAATCCCTGCAACTTCTTTCTATAGGAACTGAAGGTTTGTATTATCTCTCCTCCGAGGTGTTAAATTTCAATGGAAATAAGTGTAAGAGATACACAAAGAGAATTTGATGTCAGTGGAAAAGAATTAATACATCATAGAAATATAAAAATAAACTACATATATTTAAAAAAAATAGATTTCAACCTCTGAAACTATTTACAATAGAAAAGATGACTGATGTATTTTGATTGTGTGATTATAATCTTGTATACTTTTACCATTTCTAATTTATTTTCTGTATTAACTAAGCAGTTTCTTTTATTTTTTTTAAATAGTATCAATTATTATACCATATATTAGAGTTGTATCCCGCTGGACAGCTGATTACTTGGCCATTTGAGGGGTCACATGCCAGTTTAACTATTTACTTGTGGCACGATGTTTGAAAATGAAAATGTGAACAAATTATTTAATATTTTTACGGGGGGAAATACAATTCAATTAACAAAAATTGGTCAAAAAATCAAATTGAACTTTTTTAGCCTAAATAATTCTTTATATACTTTTCTATATCTCAAAAAATTTGAAAGCTCTAAACTTAAAAATGCAGAATTATGATAGCTTTTACGTTTGTTTTTATTCACATCCCTATGGCAAATCAAAACTTTAAACCTACATATCTCCGAAAGATAAAATAACTAGTTTATCTTCATTTCAAATGCTAAGGTTTATTTTTTTTCTATTGTGTCCATGCTTTGAAATTTTTTTTACCTATTGTTAATAGTACATTCAACAAAAGTTGGTAAGCATTTTTGAATCAAAGCAATACTTATTTTTTTAAAAATGATTGAACTCAGAATTTATACATTTTTTAAGGAATTTTCAATAAGCATTCATAAAAATAAGTATAGTATGAAGACCAATCATGTTATCACAAAACCCATATCAATTTTTGTTATACATAGTTTGATACACATGTAAATTAAATTTTATACATGTACGTAAATTTTTGTAGGAGGAGTAGCATTTTGAAATCACTCCACAAATTTCAAGTTTTTTCCTTAAAAAATTAAATGGCTAACTTTTAATGAAATTTTGAGAACAAAATCTGTTTTACATAATATACACACATAGGAGGCAATCAAAAAATTTGTGAAGATCCTTAAATTAAAATTTTTTGCATAATTCGTACCATGTCCCTTTAAATTAACATTAAAAAGAAAAAATTACATTAAGAAGAAATGTAATAAAATATTTTAATAAAAATCAATCAATTAAAGTCCAGAAAAATTAAACAACAGCTCATGAAGGCCAAGGCTCCCTCTGCCCATCTCAGTTTTCGTAACCTTGGGCGTTTAGCAGATGTTCCAGTCAGGTGGTCAATCTACTTCTGGGAAAAATATAATTTAAAGGATCAAAGAAATTAAAGGTTTGGGAAACGTCTCCAATTTCAATGATACTATTCAAATAATATTTGGAAAAGATTATAAGGCTATTTTTAGATTTATTAGAAAAAGTTTTTCCACTTAATTTTGTCAAGTCACAAAGGAAAAAATTCACTTTTGAAATATAACTAAATTGAGTTTATCAATTAATATTTAGTTACCTTTTAGCTAATAGTAATGCCAATTATACTTCATTATTATGAAATTTTTATAAATTATTGAAAAGTCACTTTTTTTATTGACAATTGAACTTCATTACTTGAGTACTTCACATTCATGAGTACTTCATACTCAAAGCTTTGAAAATTTCTGTTCTTCGAGACATAAAATCAAACTTAAAAGATTTTATTAAGTATTTAACTTCTTGCTACAATGATAGTTACCAATTATAAATTCTTTACAATTTCATGCTGCTCATCCAACACTGCCATTCAAGCACTTTAATAAATAAGCAGGCAAAACATCAAACTCAAAAAGAAAACAAAGCTAAGGTTGAACTTTTAATTTAAAAAAAGCACATTACATAATGTATTTATCAATAGTGTAACAATACATCACTACACGATAATACAGTTTTGTATAAAAAAAATAACTTGAAATAAAAGAACAAGAGTAAAAAGTAACCTTATCAACAAAATGCTTAAATCATTATTTGGCTTAAAGCATTATTATACATTTAAAAAAAGAATAAAAATAAGATTTAATAGAATTACTGCAGATGAATTTTTTTTACAGTACAAAATTGTTATATGATTCAGTTTAAATCATTTTTCCCAATTTAAAAACGTTCCAACAAGTCTCAAACAAATTTTAAGTAATAAATCATTCAGAATTCCTTTTTATCTTTAACAAGAGTTTACATGTAGATGTTCTCAATTACAAATGCCTTAGATTTCAATATCACAGAACACTGCATATATTTATATCTTTGTGATAAAATTGTAGATATTTTTTAACTGATATTGCACATAATTACCAGACATTATTGGCACATTCAAAAGTATGTCATTCCAAAGCAGAAAACCTTTGGTTAAACAGCAATTACTTTTCAAAATCAATTAACAAAGTATTCAAATAATAATAGTAAGTTTACTGGAACTTCAAGTGGAAATAAATATTAAGGATCAAAAAGACATTTTCGTCAAATCCATAATATGAATATTTTATTCCACACGCATTTGGCAATTTCAGGATGAAGTTTTACTCTGGAATTTCAAACATCGAAAACATCAAAAAAGGATTCATTTACAATGGAACTGAAAATGCTTTCGTCATCGATATCCCAATTGTTTGGATTTATGGATGCAGGCAAATCTAAGGATTCATTTACAATGGAATTCAAAGCGCTTTCATTACAGATATCCCATTCATTTGGACTTATGGATGCAGGCAAATCTAAAGATTCATTTACAATGGAATTCAAAACACTTTCGTTACGGATATCCCATTCATTTGGACTTATGGATGAAGGCAAATCTAAGGATTCATTTACAATGGAATTCAAAACGCTTTCGTTATGGATATCCCATTCATTTGGACTTATGGATGCAGGCAAATTTAAGGATTCATTTGCGATGGAATTCAAAACACTTTTGTCACCGATTTCCCATTTGTTTGGATTTACGGATGCTGGCAAATCTAAGGATTCATTTACAATGGAATTCGAAACACTTTTGTCATCGATTTCCCATTCATTTGGATTTATGGATGATGGCAAATCTAAAGATTCATTTATAATGGAATTCAAAACGCTTTCATCATGGATATCCCATTCGCTTGGACTTACGGATGCTGGCAAATCTAAGGATTCATTTACAATGGAATTCAAAAAAATACTTTCATCATCGATTTCCCATTCGTTTACACTTACAGGTGAGGATGCTTCCGGCGCAATCGCCGGATCATGTAAATAAAAACAATTTTTACGAAAAGGACATCCCCGAGGACTTCCAAAATACTTACATTTTTTTGTGCTCAAAACAGCTTTCCATGCGTCAATGATTTCCTGTTTCCTTTCCCGTGATTCAAACCAAAATTCGGAAGGGACGACGAAATTGGATTTCACTCGACACTGAGGACATTGCTTTTTGGTCAATGGATTCTCGTTCGATCTCCAAATACGAATGCAATCGAGGCAATAGGCATGGTCGCAGTTCTCCAAGATGCCGAACTTCTGATGGGTGAACAGTTCTTTCTTGTACACTTCTTCCAAGCAAATGCCGCAAGTCTGCTTTAGGCCAAGTTGGATGCCGAACGCTATGTTCATTTCCTCGCGAATGTACATTTCGCAGCACTCCAAGTGTTCCTTATTTTGCTGCTCGTTCGTGGGATGCAAAAAAGGAATATCACAGAAAGGACACACTTCTCCGTGTACATAACGACAGTTTTCTTTTTTGCACTCGTAAAATATAAAATCGAAACACAATTTCGAAGTATCCGGATCCAATTCTTCATCGTCCGCCGCAATCTCATCGCCACTATTCAATACTAGAGTTGGCTCCGATACCTTCTCATGTACAAACCAGCATCTGTCTCCATATTTGCAGGAGCCCTGCTGGTAAAACCGACAATAATTGAGAGGAACGAATGAACTCGTCAGTTCAGGATTTTTCTCGGATGATGAGTTGAGTTTTTCAGGATTTATTTGGGATGATGAATTAAACTTGAGTTTTTCAGGATTTATCTTGGATGAATAGTTGAACTTCCGTTTTTCAGCAAAAATCTTGGATGAAGAAGAGTTAAATTTGCGTTTAAAAATTCGGTTAGCCATTTGTGAATCTGCGTCTCCATCCACTAAACACGTTCCAGAGAATCGCAGCACAGTATTCGTTTCTCTTTGTTTTCAGACTACTCATATAATCAATTAATTCTAGAAAGCTCTAAAAATTACATTAGTACAGTTAAAAGGAACCGCTTAATGCGGATAAGTACCACTCAATTTTTATGATGGCAACAAAGTCCATTATCTGCGAAGTATCTGAGTTGCCGTTATATTTTTAGTTTCTTTTGAAAAATTGCCAAAATAATGGTTGGGCTTTTTGAAAGAACAAAAATGGTCGTATCTGGGTTGCTGTTAAATTTTTAGTTTCTTTTGAAAAATCGCCAAAATAATGGTTGCTCTCGATCGCTGAATGAATAATGAATGTAATTGCTCTCGTTGTTAGGATTTTAACATATTTGTAAATTAATTCATTTTACAACTTCTGCCGATTGATAAACTTGGTGATTTACTGCACCTCATAATTTTGAATAATGATATCTATTTTTTACAAGCTTTTATTTAACTTACAATGTATGTATGTATGTATGTATGTATGTATGTATGTAATTTGTTCGGGTGGAATCTTGCAACTCAAATTTTGAAGCTGATATCTTCACCCTATTGAGCTGAAATTTTGTACACACGTTAAGTTTGGATGACAATGCATGTTTTGACCATTTATATTCTGATATTGCACTTAATTAAAAAGATATTAATTAAAAACATTTAACTAGTTTTGGGCGCCAACTTTGATATATCTGCATTGTTGTAATAATGTTATTTTTACAACAATGACAAAAGTTGGCGTCGAAAATCGGTTTTCTGCCAAACTAAAATTTCATAACGTTGCGCTATTCACTGTATTTATTAACTTTGTCTAAAAAATAATTACATTTCTACAACGTAAAAATAATCTAATTTCTGCAACGTATGCAATTTTTTTACAAATTTCTATCTATTTTCTTGGATTTAAATTCAAAACAAAAAAAGTCGAGCTATTTTTCAAGTAGATTGGTACATTGTATACCTTTCTCAACGCTGCCAAGTTAAACTGAGATGGAGAATTGTAGAAATCCTTTAAAAAAATTTATCTAACTTTAATCTATGAAACTCAGACAAAAAATAATTGCAGAATCGGAAGGATCATTTTTTTTTATATATCTTACCCATCAAAAAGGAATCCGCTAGGAAAACAATAAGAGAAAAATATTATCCAGAAATGCAATGTATTTTCAATTAAAAAATAATTTTATATTAAAATAAATGAACTTTTTAAAGAAATTTTCTAATTTTAAGCCTACAAGTAATTTAAATATACCTCATTTTATCACCAGTAATCTAAACACACACTACGACATGTGTCCTTAAATTTAATTACAAATAGTATCTGTTAATTTTATTTGAGTTTTTTTTTGTTTGAAAAATTACGGCAATTTTGTTTCTCTAGATGAGTTAGGTACATTGTAAAACTAGCTCATGGTTATTGATATCCATAAAATGTGCCAAAAGAGAATAATTTGCAAATAAGGAGATTTTAAAAATAAGGATAGAAAAAAAATCGAATCTGAGAAGAAAAATTTCTTTAAATAGGAAATGCACTTCGCTATTTGGAGTTATCTTACGAAGAAAAGAGTAATATGTGCTTGGGTCCAGGAAAAAGTTCTTAATATAGAGAAATTCCCAAAATAGAGGTTCGTTACATGGAGGTTTGACTGTATAAAAATAATACGATGGTTAATTATTTTTTCAAAATCAAGTTTCTAAAGATGACCTGAGCAATTAAAAAATAGATTCTTACGTAGCCAATGCCCAGCAAAATATTATCATTAGTTGAGAAAACTTTCATTTTTGATTACAACATGCGTTTTGAATTTTAAGCATTTTATTGATTAATACAAATATTTAAATGCCTTTTGAAGTTTTTTAATAAATAACTAGATTTTTCTTCTAATATGTTAGAGAAATATATCCCTTACCTTCAAAATATTTCAAATAAATAATATATTCTTTAAGATTTTTCAAAATATAGTCAAAATTTTAATTAAACATTTAATAACTTCGTCATTTATTAAGATAATTTCACGAAACCTTTTTTTTTTTTGTGTAGAACAATATTACCCAAGATCTGCACGAAGATTGACAAAATTACGGATTTAAAAAAAAATGGGTTTTTCGTCTAATACACTTTTTGCGAGAATTGATTCAGCTAAATCAGGGATGGTGAACCAGCGTTGAATGAGTTGAACAGGCTGAGAAACCTGTCCAGCGATAACTAAAAAGTAAAAAATAAATTAAAAATAAAAAAAAACTTTAAGAACAAGCTTTTATTTAAACGCTCTAAAAAGAATAAAATAAACTTTTCCTTCAAAACTTATTTTACTGTCAACTTATAACGTCATTATACAATTTATATGATATAAAAGCTTGGCGCGAGATTTACCTGTGTAGATAAACAAGTAAAATAAATAACTTGACCTCAATGATTTTAATTTTTAAAAATTCAAACTAAGTAAATACGAGTACTTAAATCTCGCGACAAGCTTTTATATCATATAAATTGTATAATGACGTTATAAGTTGACAGTAAAATAAGTTTTGAAGGAAAAGTTTATTTTATTCTTTTTAGAGCGTTTAAATAAAAACTTGTTCTTAAAGTTTTTTTTTATTTTTAATTTATTTATTGCATGTTTTATTTTATGGTTTTATTTTGTATGTTTTAATTTTCCGTTCGTTTATTTTTCAGCTTCTACCGTAGGATTGTCCGATACATTCATTGATTTTGTGAATGTAATTTTTTTTTTTAGAAATTAAAACGGAAGACATGATTGCTATGAAAAATTTGTGTGAGTGAGTAAGATGATTCATGGTATAAACAGTTTTTCAAACTTCATTAGTCATTGATAAAAATATTAAAAGTCATGCAACTAACACTTAGCTAAACCAGTTGCAGAAAAACAAATCATAGCTTAGTAAATTCTTAGTGATTATAAGAATTTTAATAAAAATGAAGACGTACTTTTTTTTTGGGTTAGTAAGTGCTTTTGCCAGATTTAACTGTCTTATCCTTTCCAATGTTTTGCGCGTAAAACACACGGAAATGAAATTCATTTAAAAGAATATAGCTTGTGCACATAAGTTAAGTTTCCAATAGTGGTTAGAGCATGAAGGAACTAAAATTTTTACATCTTTCGAAAAACACACTGGTAGTAAAAAAATGAAAAAAGTGTTTATTCGTATTATATTATAGTTGTCATTTTGTAGGCATGGAACTTTGGAGACATATACAGGAAAAACGAATCGCAGAATTATCGAAGGTTCAATATCATCTATTGAATGTCCTGATAGAATTATTTTGTGAGAAGGATGAAATCCACGTAATACATTTTTCAAAACACAATAAATTATATGAAGACACTTTGTTTAAACCCCATTGGGGAAAATATGTGGTTTCAGGATCAGTTAAATTCTTTGGATGGCTTATAAACAGATGAACAAGTATATAAGCTTATAAAACTATTCTAAGATATTGTGTATTGACTCTAAAAAAGAAACTAATGAGTATGATTTGTATTTACTGAATTTTAATTTCACCTGACGAATTCGGAATAGGTTACCCATTGCTCATTTAATAACAAATAAATAGGATGCAGGAACTATGAGTTGTTCATTTCACAGACTGAAAGAGAAAGTGCATGAAAAAATCGTAATTGTAAATATCAATTTGTAATATTGAAATTTTAAATACCAATATATAAATTGATTGCATGGGGCAATCAATTTACAAACTGGTTGCACCCTGGCCGATGCTTATGGAACAACTGCCTCGATATAAAACAAAAAATTTGGTAATGAACATTTCCTTTGAAAATGGCACCTTCATCGTGCTTGGTAAAAACAAATTATCAATTTTCAAATTAAAAATAAGATTTGTGCTTCTTTGGTAGCTATTTTAGAAGAAACAAATTCTTTATTCATAAGATTCCTGCTTTCCTTCAGAATTTTGTTGATAATTATTGTAATAGAGATGACTAATGGAGTATGTCACATCGTAAATTTACATGTTCTTACACGAATACAAATAAATAATGTGAATCTTTTCACAATAAGCCAAAGATAAATTATTTTAAATTTTCAAAATTAATCATCGAATGAAGGATTCGATACTTCATTGAAGGTAAAGAATGATACATATTTGGAATATTAGTACAGAATTATAACAGACACTCCAGTATTTATTTTCGAACATATTTCAAACGTCTTAATAAGAATTCCTGACAAAGATACTTATGCAAACGTAACAAATTCATGGCTAGAGAAGATGCATTTCACATTAGACATGCTCCTATAACCTAGTACAGCCTAGTTGGTATTTGCTTTTCAAAAGATCAAAAATAAAAGCTGCGGCAAGATCTAACGCTTTGATTCCAAAAATTCATTAGCATTTATAGAAGTGTTCATGTAAGATTAAAATTTATTACCCTTTAAAACCCAATATTTGTTCACAATTTTTTTTTTTTTTTTAAATAACGACTCTTTTTAACACTGAGATTTTCTAAAACATAAATTGTACAAATAATTCCATTAAAAAACATTAAATTTTTCTTTTACTAATACACACACATTTTTTTTTATCTTAACGTAATATGCGCGCGCACACACAAAATGTGGGTGTGAATCATTTGTACATAACAAAAAGGATCTAAGTTTACCAGAATATTTCCAACTTTGAGGATTTTATTAACTTTGTATTCTATTACACGATGGTTATTGGTGACGGACCTAGCAATTTTGAGCCCATGCGACGAGAAGGGCACCTGAGCTGCACCCCACTCTCTGAATTTCCCACCATGCCAACTTGAAGATTTAGAGCCACTACAGATTTAACGGACATTAATCCCTATTTCCGGCTTCAGTGCACCTGGACATGAGTTTACGAGTTGCAGGCCACGAGTTCGTGACCAGGACCACTTGGCTTTAAATATATAGGCGATTCAATAGTCAAGGCTTCTAGATTTTTATATGATTTTCTTAAGAATTGCAGAATATTTTCATTTAGGAATTTCATGAACTAATTTCTTTTTCCCATCTTCCTCATCACGCAAACTTAGAGATTTCAGGCTCGGTGTATTTAAAGTTTGACGAGAAATAGCTGTTTTTGGAATCAGGACTCGGTCGTGAATCATGTAAACGTCAATACACTTTTCAAAATTATTTCATTATATCTAGGAGTGGGTTGCAGAAACACATGAAGATTTGTAATTTTCTTACATATAAAAGAAAAATGAAAATGACTGCTTTTAAGATACCAGATTGTTAAATATTACAAAAAAAAGTAGATTTATTATGAAAAAAAGAATTCTGTATGAAAAATAAGTTTTTTTCGAACCCCTATAAGTGAAATTCTCACGTCTTCCACGGGAATATACTATCTTCTAAGAAATATATGCATCAAAGTATTTTGAAAATTTCATAATTTTTACCTCATAACTTCATAATTGTATTTGAAATACTTTTGACGAATTTTAAAGTTATCTTTATTTTATACTACCGAAAAAGAAAACTGTATTACACGAATTTTACTTTTCTTCAATGTTATCGAAAGTGAACATGATTAACACTCTATACTTTTTACCAAACTATTTTTCAATATTTTAAGGTATCCGACTGCTTGTGACAGCTATTTTTTTTAAAATGGAGGTATGGGGATTTTTTTTTGTGGTTTTTAGATTTGTTTAGTACATTTTAAGAAAAATATGCTAAAATTAAGAAGAGAAAAAAAAATTATTATGACGAAAAAAAATGGGTAAAAATTTACAAAAAATAACAAGCGTAGCTCATTCTGTAACAAAAGTTTATGAACAAATTTCCAATCTTTCAATTCTGATGTGTTGCGATGTTATTTATTTTTAAATGACCTTCAGAATAAGAAATATTAAAATTTTTACAAAAACTAGAGCACTTTATCTTAGCTGTTCTATGAAATTGTTTAAAAAAGCAGTGATGATATTCACTTAAGGGACTGTAACTTTTGTAATAAAACAGTGATTGATAAATCAGAAGGTTAAAACACTTCTACTATTATACAGAACATACGCAAAAAATTTCATTTCAGCTAATTATTTTCAAAACTTTTTGAGCAATCGCTGGCCCGGTTTTAGCATTTTCAAACAAGATATCAATCATTGGCATGGCCAAGTAATTTTAGCACGTTTTTCATATGTTGTATTTTACAATAGGAAAATTCGGGAAAACTATGGGAAAATTTAAATATGATTCGACTTATCTAGGGCACAAATGCGACCAAATGCCGAAAACCCGAGGTCAATTGGTTGCTTATTGGCTGAGAAAAAGGTACGACAATATATGGAACGAAGACGAAATTTGCGTCCTAATAGCGCTTTTGTTCCACTACGTGAAAAACTCGCTAAAAAACACGTTTCGAGTAAAACGCATTTTAAAATATGACATATCTTGCTTAAAGTAATGGCATCTACTTTTTCTAAAACACTTGTAGTTTTTGTTCTAGCGAACGGAAAATAATAAACTTGGCATTTTTATAAAGCTAATAATATGGCATATAAAATAAAATGATAACAATTTTGTCAATATTTGGCAAAATTCAAAATTTTAGGGTAATCGGATACCTTAAAGCAAAAATGCACACTTCAACTTTACTATACAAAATTGTTAATTCAATCACCAATAATGTATAGCTGAAATATGAATCTCATTTGGCTCAATGATTATCACGGGCTTAGTGGAAAATAATGAATAGTACATTGAAATAAATTATTCTCTTTATACATTAATCAGAATATATGTAATATTTTGGAATATTTTTTTCACTGAAACATTGAATGGAATTTGTCTTGTTGTTTAATATTGGGTGAAAGCAGTTTTAATACTAAACAGTATTTTTTAAGACCTATATGTTATTCATTTCATTTTGTAACAGTTAATAGATAAATAAATATTAAAAAAAAAACAGATATAAAAATATGAAAATCGCTATAAACGAAAACATTTTTCTAATTTCAGCACTAAAAATTTGTAGCAACAATCGTATAATATTTAGTGATAGTTTAAAAAAAAAACTTACTTCTCTGATTCAAATATGACTGGGCATGCATCAATTTATAAAAATATTACACTCTGATATTTTTAGTTTAGAGTATATTTGGAGCTCAACGTTCATTTTTTCAGTTTCATTCAATGTTTTCCAAAATTAATCTAAATTTTTATTTTATCTAATATATAAAATTCTCCTGTCACAGTGTTTGTAACCAAACTCCTCCGAAACGGCTAGACCGATTCTAATGAAATTTTGTGCATATATTCAGTAGGTCTGAGAATAGGATGTAAACTATTTTTCATTCCGATATTGCAATTAGTTAAAAAAATATTAATTAAAAACCTTAAAACGCCTAATTGTTTGACTCCTGCGGGTTGTTTACTTGGCAGAGCTTCCATTCCGTTTCGGCCGAGCGGTGTTCCGACGTTTTCCACCATCTTAAAATTGCCATCCAATTTTTACTGTTGAAATCAGACAAAAAAATAATTACAGAGTCGGAAAGACCATTTATTTCGCCACAATACGGTATAATATTTTTGCAAAATAAAGATATTTTCTATTTTATAAGAATTTTTTAAAAAAAGGGTTAAAACTGATGCGTTTTTATGCAAATTATTTCTAAATTGTTGCGTATGAATTTTTTTCGTGTTATTAAAACGATATTATACACTAAATAACTTCAAGCCTTTCTCTTTTAGTTCCAGTCATTTAAAAAATAAAATTCCCAAAACTTTTTTTTAAAGATTTTTCAAAAAATACTCAAAATTTTAACTTAACATTGTCATTTATGAAGATAATCGCACGAAACTTTATTTCCGTGTGTAAAAAAATATTATCCGTAATCTGTAAGAAGATTGAAAAAATTGCTTAAAAATTAAGGATTTTAAAATTTTTTTTGTGATTTTCGTAAAAAACCGTTTTTGCGAGAAATAATTTAAACAGTATTTTTTGTACATTTCTTTTATTTAAAAGTACTTTATTTTTGCAGTTAATTTGTGAAGTTTGAAAGCATTAACTTAAAAATTATGCCCTAAAAATAAAAAAATTAATAAAAAATACGCGATTTTACAGCTAGCCAAACCTTGGAGTCGAAAAATAGTTTTGCGCCAAAGACCTTTGAACTATTTAACCATCGACCGCATCTAACTCAAGGGTTACACTAAAAAGTTCTGCCTTAAACAGGGGGAAATCAGTAAATTTGGCGAGTAAAAAAAAAATGCGAGTGAAAAAAATATTTTTGCTTCAATTTTCGTAATTTTTTCATTAGATAATTTTCAAAATTAAATCATTATAGATGTTAGATTAAGATGACAAAATGTATTCAATACATTTCTGAGACTCATTTAAAATATTTATCAGTATCAAAATTTTCGTTCTTTCATAAAACTTATAGTTTACTTTAAAATAATGCCTAATGTATAAATCTTTTTTTGACATATAATTTCATAATAAAAACGCAAAATTTGCCCATTTCGAATTTTTTTTTTTTTAATTATTCAGTTAAATAAGCATAACTTCCTTAGAAAAAAAATAAAAGCTATGTTCAAATAAAAAATTCTTCATTATTAATTGCGAGTTAATATATCAAAAATCACTAAATTGGTATGTCACAATTAATTGCTAAATGAATATTTTTAATCAATATTAGTATAAAATAATTAATTAATTTTGTTTTCTATTTTTGATTTCTTCTAAAATGAATAAATATAGATGAATTTAAATGAAAATTATTTTTAAAAAGTTCATTGATCATTTAGAATCAGTGATTAAAAAAATAAAATGCCGAAACTATCTTTTTTTTAAAGAATGTTAAGACTCCCCCCCCCCCCTTTTTCTACAAAACAATGATATTTTGCATATTTTATGATTTTTTTCTAAAATGAATCAAAATCGTTGCGTTTAAATAAAAATGATTTTTAAAAATTTAGAATCAGTGATTTAAAAAATAAAAAGCCAAAAACTTTTTTGAACAAATTTTAACAAAACACTCAAAATACTTAAAACAATCATTTAATAATTTCTTCTTTTATAAAAATAATTGCATGAAACTTTTTTCCCGTGTGTCGAACATTTCAAAATATCCTCACAATTTTACTTCAAGATTTAAAATAGTAGTAAAATTTTGTAATTTGGTAAGTTTGCGTTGGCTTAAGAACTTTACTTAAGTTCTAGAAGCATTAGAACAATGAACTTACTTTCTGCCTACACAAGTTCGGAGTGTCCGCAAAGTTCAGGATTACTTCATAGGGAATAACGCGACGTCAGCGCCACTCAAAGCAGGCCTTTTTTTCACACTTAATTTCACAACATTCTTCCTCTATTTGAGATCCAGGGAGAATTTCAAATCTGTAACAGTTATAATTAAGCAAATATAATCGGCTGCTTTTACCCACCTACCAGATGAAGTACACTTCAATATTACATCATAAGGTGCTACCGTGACATTTGCACCTTTTTCAGAATTAGATTCTCCCTCACCTGCAAGTTCCTCCGTTACACAATTCTCACACATTTGCTTGTATGTTCAAAGGAATATACACATTGTAGTGGACGCAGAACTGTCCCATGTTATATTTTGATTTTAACAGAACTAATTTTGCAGTCTCGACCAGGTTTCGAGAGTTTTTGCTACTGGCCAAAATGAAAGTTTTCTATTGTCATTCTCGATCAAAACTACCTCACCACCTTTAGATTCCTCTGAAGATTTTCTCAATTAGCTCATTTTGGGTTATTCTCTGCTAAATCATTGGTTTAAACTACTAAAAAGGTTTTCTTCGATTTTTTATTCTTTTTGACTGTCTACTTCTTTAGGGTCTGACACTGTAAGAATGTATTTCTGAAAGAATCATTGCAGGTGTAAGAGAAATAAATTCTTGAGGATTTTCCGATTTATAGGTTACTGGTCTGCAATTAATTATGGACCCACAATCACATATTACATCACACAATTCTTCAAAAGATCATGAGCATTCCTTTAAAGTATGCCGTGGTAATTCTTTCGCAATGCAAACCTCTTCCACCAACTTCCCCTCCTGGCCACGGTTGATGAGATAAATTTCAAAAGTACCGGGTGGGCAAAAAGTCCGTTAAACTTTAAAAATTTATAAAACTTAGAAAATTAAATTAAATAAAAAATGGTTTGCAGGTTTAGCATCGATAAGTCACAAGATTTTTTTAAGGTAAAAAAAACAAAAACAAATTCAAAAAACATCCGATAGATGGCGTTTTGTATATAAGTCGCAAATAACAGAAGTAACGTTACCAAATCGTTTAGTACAGCAGCATGTTCTCCACATATCCACCACTACAAGAGATGACAAATTCCAAGCGTGTCGAAAATCCAGCTATGGCAGAGTGCACACACAGAATATCCGCCTGTATACATGACAGCTCTCGGTGGATCACACCTTTCAATTCCGACAGGTTGTAAGGACGGGATTAATACACCCGGGAATTTTAATATCCCACAGCCAAAATTCCACTGGAATCAGATCTGGAGACCACGGAGGCCATGCAAACTTGTAACGTTTGCTAATGATTCTTAGACTTGGTCTTCCGGATCTTACACGATCCTCGAGCGATCCAGTTTCCTCAAATCGATGAATAAGCTTTATGAGGCGTACCACTGCTGAAGGCCCTTTTACAGTCTTCACATTTTTCTGAAGTCGGAATTTACGCAGTGCAACAGTCGTTGATTTCTTGTTCATGAAAACCAGCTTCACCAACAAAGCTTTGTCTTTCTCGCTCAGCATCCCTGTTCACTTAGTTGGCATGCAACGGAGAATTATATCTGGATCAAGAGCATCAGTATTTGTAATCGCTATTCTCATTTGCATATTTCCAACTCAGTCGTTTGTACGAGCGCCATCTGTCGGCAGGTTTTTTTTCTTATCTTAAAAAAATTCCGTTACTTATCGATGTTAAACCTGCAAACCGTCGTTTATTTTGTTTAATTGTCCGGGTTTTTATAAACTTTTAAAGTTTATACGGACTTTTAGCCTACGGGTATTTTAGTTGTTTATGCACCTCTTGTAATCTTATCCCATCCAACTCTGAAACACCATTTAAAGCGCTTTTGAAATTAGTTCCGGTGTTACCAGCAAAAAATGGAGAGATCCACGTCTAACAATGAACTCCATCTACGGGCTAACAGAAAGCTATCAGCAGATAATAAATTCGGGACTTTCCTTCAGCCGAAAAAAGGTCCCTTCCACTATTTAGATTTAAGCTTTTTTTTCTGAAGGAACATTCATGAGATGATACACACATCTGTTGTGTGTATTATCTCACGAGTGAAACATATATCCATGAAAGAGTTAACGTTAGAAGTCGAATTTCATTAGCTCAACTGGTCACAAATATTTTTCTTAATATTAATTTTTTTATATACCATGTTTTTACAACCATTTTCATGCATTGTCATCCAGTTCTGAGCTATAGTCCAAATTTTAAGTCTCTAGCCCATCGGGAAGTTAGTTAAAAATCAATTACAAAATTCCACAAGAAAGAGAGTGAATAAAAACATGGTAAAATTGACCGGTTCCTTAAGATAGGTAACTCAGAATTATTCACTTTTAGACGACGAGGAATATTAACAATTTTCTGTACAGAAATATCTTTAAGCCAAGTTAAAAATTCTTTGACACGATTGGGAAGTAATCACTTGTCGTAGTCTCTCACTACCCTATGATTATTAACTCCCCTTTGCATATTATCTAAATTCGAGTATGTTGGATTCATAATTAACAACTACGTAATTAATAAATCACTATTATTTATTAATCCATATGATAGAAATACACAAATATTAATCAAACTTTAAGAACAACAAATTACAGTGGAGTGAGCTCAGAATTCAATTATGAACGACGGAACACTAACTGAAACCCCGGCGGATAACGCATATAATCAAACTACGCATTTATAACTTAATTTAGGAAAATAACAGACCTGATATCCCTTTTAAGACAGGATTCCTTACTACTTGAAGGATCTATAGAGCGGCTTCAATCCTTGATATCTTCAGTTACGTCCGAACCGAATTAATGAACCTTTTTCAATTATCTTCCTTCTGCTAACAAACTTCACTTAGTTAAACTAATCTCCTAGAATCACCTTCTTAATCAATCTCGTAGTTAACTCCTCTATCAAAGCACGTAGTCATCCTTTCTCTCTTCATTTCATTTCTCCCTTTTATATCTTTTTTAAACTCGCTAAACCCGAAACTATCTTGTTTGCATAAGTCACACTTTTAGCTCTCAGCGGGGATTGGTTAAAATAAATACAAACTTAAAAGAATTTGAGAGAAGGTTCGTGAAACGCGTAAGCACCCGTCACAAGAAATCTTCAGTTTTTTCATAAATTCTGCGATAGTAGCGTAGGAAACAATGTTGTCGATGATAGCAAGCCAATGGGATCAAAAACCTTTTGCACAAACAATGGATAAAGTTAATCTCTTAGTTATTTTCATTTCATAATTTAATGGTTCTATTATTAATGGTTTAACATTTTAAAACTTCGTTATCTAAATTCAACATTATTCCCAAAATTAAAGCTGTCTGAATGTTTGTCATTCAGGGGTATGCTTCTCCTTTATTATTTACAATCAACATTGTTGCCACACCATGCAAATTTTTTTAAAAAAACCCTAGTTCGTAACACATTTTGCTTGCCCAATGAAGTGTTCTAACTTACTAGTATTATAAACCCCACATACAAAATTGTCAACATAAAATGATCGTTTTATTCTTTGAGCAACTTCATTATATTTAACAGGGCAATTTTGCAAGAGATGTATCCAGAGGCGTCTTAAGACTCCGAGGTCCAAGGCCCAGAGAAAGTTTAAGAATATTTGCGGCCCTAGGCCTCTATGTAAAAGTAAGACCTATATGAGACCCTTAAAAGTAGACAGTAAGTAGTATGCATTGTCAAATGCTGGCTCAAACGGTAATTTGAGAAAAAAATTTATCTGCACGACTCACAATCTCAAAAACCTAGGCACAAACCAGCTCGACCGATGGCCGCATTTTGACTAAATCAGTTGAATGATAGTTTATGGTATTAGACCAAGCCCTAGAGATGATTATTTTCACATTTATCCATTCCCTGAACATATTTTGATAACCGTCAAAAAATCACTAAATTTTCCTTTGTTAATTATTTTTCGACGAAAGTTCTACTTTATATCTTTCTTCGGGGACAACTTTTTCCCTCTACATAAAATATTCTCTTTCTTAAACAGTTTTCACGGGATGATTTATTCCCAAAATGTCTAATTCTCATAGATTATTCGAATATTTTTCACTTGTATTAACAACGCTGTATATATATTAAATTTAACCTTTGTATAAAACTTTAGTTTACCGAATACCGCCCACAGATCCCTCTAATGGGAGGGGAAGGATACCTTCTAAGACGGTAGCTCCGAGGGATAATATGTATGGTAAAAATATGTTGGCCTAGGGGAGGAAGAGGGTGTTGAGCCCCTACCTCCTTGTGTATGCCACTGATCGTCCAAACTAATTTACTTTCCACAGCTGTTGAGCTAGAATTTAAAATTACATTTTCTGTCAACAACTTTTCAATAACATCAGTCCTATTTAAAGATCTAATTCAGATTTTTCACAAGTAGAAACACAAGCAATTGTATCTTCCTTCCTTTAGGTCATTTAAAAACCTTTTGAAAGTTAATCTTAGGGACTAAAGTGCAAATCTTTCTTTCGGAAAGCGCTTCAATACTGTAACTGACCTCAACGGTAAACACCCTATGTTGTTTGGGTTCAGTTTCTACCTCTCTGAAAAGATAGGTACAACTCTAATTTTCGCTGATTTATTAATCTTTCGCTTATATAGTTACTTTGATCAGTACAGTTCAAGAGCGCTTGAATCTTTTTCTCCGCACCCTGAAACGTGGCAATAAAACAAAGAATTTGTAAGAATACCGGCTTGCTTTTGCTGCAATGGGTTCAATTCATGTGACGTCATAGTCACATGATGGCGATAATTCCGTGTTTCCAGCCAATCAGTTCTTGTGCTTCACTGTTGTTAACTTCTGCAAAAAGCAAAAACTTTTCTTTTAAAAAAATACATATTTGTCAACAACAAAACGCACTTGATTGCAAAATACACGTATAATCTCAGAATTTTTTTTTTTTAATTTTGAAAATTTCTTTGAAGTATCTTCACATTTGAACACTTTTACCCAAGTAGGAAGTTTGAAATTGTATGTAAATTTTACCAGCAGAACAAGAACAAGCCTAGTGTCAGATTTGAATTCAATAGAGAACGAACACATGATGCATTTATCATGTGACCGCCTGGAACGTCTTAAGGCACAGGTCAAATGGGCCCAGGGCCTCGTCAAAAGTGGAAAGACTGTATTATTATGTGATGACCGTTGTCCATGTCTAGGCCTAATACCATAAGCAATCATTCAACTCATTTAGTCGAAATGCGGCCATCAATCTAGCCGGTTTGTGCCTAAGTTTTTGAGATTGTGAGTCGTGCACGTTTATTTGTTACAAATTACCGTTTGAACGAGTATTTGACAATGCATTCTATATACTGTCACACTTTTAAGGATCTCAAGTAGGGCCTACTTCTACATAGGGGCCCAGGGCCTCAAAGAGTCCTGGTGACCGTCATTAATTTAGCCCATTAGAGAAAGAGTTCTTAGATCTAACATTTCCTTCTTTTTCTTGTTTAGAACACATATCAAAGAGAAAATTATTACATAGAGTATCAATTAAAAATTTTATATTATAAAATTTACTTTACTGGCCTTTTTTAAACATGTAAAACATATATATATATGCCCCTTTTTCTAACAGTGTTCTTTTTTTGTATTTTAAGGACACTTCTTTCACAGCATAATGTTTTGCCCTAAAATGATTATTACAAAAAATTCAAAAAATAAAATGGATTACTTGAATCAAGACTTACCATGGCAGAAGTGGTAGCAAGTTACTCTAAATTATATTTTCAACGGGGGATCAAATCCGGCGGGCGAGTTGTGCCATTTTTTCTCCTTACCACTCTTTATAAAGAACATTCATAGAATGTTCTAATGAACGAGTGTTCTTAATCTCAGACGATTTTTGATTCCTGCTTCTCTCCGTCGCTAATAACACTTCTTCAGGAAGACAGCTTTCAACTAAAAGGGATCTGAAAATCTTCATAATTCTCTTGGATTCTTCCTAGGCTTTCTAATGCACGTAATTTTCCTTACAATTCATCAATAAGAGACCTCAGGTTTGTCTTTCCACAGCATTTTTCATCATTGGTCTTTTAACATAAATCGGAGCAAGAAAATTGTTATGCCCAAAACGCTCTCGTAACTTCTCTATCGCTTTTTTTGCTAGCCGCAGTTGACGAAACACTGAGAACTAATCGTCCCCTCTCTGAAGGCCTCATCACACGTATATATATTTGGAGCAATTTTTCTTTCAAGCAATTTCCCCCCAGTAGCCATAACAACGGCTCTCTCCTAGTGAGTTGAAAGAATTGCTCGAGATTCCAGCCAATAGGGTTCCTCCTCGTAAACAAGATGGTGGTAAAGATGGGCAGCCACGGCTTCGTCAAACGCATCAGAAATGGCGTATAATATTTTAAACAGAATGGAGCGCCATTTCTGTTTACGACCGTCAACAAAAGCGTGAGCGAAATAATATTGGATGTTCGTTTTGCAAAGCAGAAAAATCGGCGAATAATTTTCCAATGTGAAAATAGAGTGCAGTTGACGTCAAGAGCGTTTCGTTTTGTTTACGGTAAACTTTTATCCTCACAGCTGTTTGAAAAACTTTCCGAAACGGTTGCTCGAGATATGCGTGTGTAAGGTATTAAGCTTTCACATCACGCCAAAGCATGGACTTTCGAGCCTCAAAAGATCCAGCGTATATCATGACCTCTCGGTTTCCTCATGCTACCTGAAAATAAGGAGGGAAAGATAGTGACATGGGCAGATCCGGGGTTCTTCTCGTTCAAGATATTAATTTTATTTCACTTATAAGGCAATGAATTAGTAAATGTGAAGGCAAAATTCTGTCCCAATAGGTTGATAATGATTATATCTATTTCATGTTAAGCTAGACATATGCAACAAATTATCAGTACCTGATCTTATTTTGAACTAACAAATAATGACCAATAACAATGATTCGAATAATAGCTCGCACCTAAAAATGCACATTAGCAACAAAAAAAAATTGTTGTGGCCAACATAATTTAATAAATCAGGATGCTCGCTTTTTCTACTTCGGTCTACATCCAACAGGCAAAATTAGAGCGATGGGTTCGATAAGGGATGGAGGATCGCTCTGCGATCCGTGTTCCCACTGAAGTTCAGCGTAAATATAATTTAATATATGCAAAAAAGATTTAATAAATATGTCAAACTTTTTTATTAAAAAATTGACAATATGAGTGGGGTTGGAACTCTTCGTATTTCTTTTTCATAACAGTAAAACAGCATATTTTTATATTATGCACATGTATTAGAATGGATTTTATTTTTTTGCGCATGTACATGCTTTAAAACTGTATTACTTACATAAAACCTCACACAACTATACTTCTCATAAGCAGAAAGATACTCAAATTCCTATCGAAACTTTTGCATGTAACTGGTTACATAAAACATACCCTCGGATAAAAAAAACATTTAATTCAAAAATTTATAATAAAAAAGTTTTAAAATCTGCACCATAAGTCTCTAGACAGGTCATATCTGACCCACAGGACATCTTTTCTCACCAATGGATTAGATTATGAGAGAATGGCATTTCAATTAGTAAACATGTTTCCGTAATTCTTCATTATGTCACATGAATTTTGAAAAGCTGTACGATATTCCAGTTGAAAATGACTTTTCACCGTTAACTTCAAATGTGTTGCAACTCTATAACAAGTCATTCAATGTGACAGTTTTTAAGAATTAATTATGTTCAGCCAAAAACTCTATATAAAGAGATGATGCACACTCAATTCCAGTATGTAGGCTCTCTCTACAAATGGATTAGAAGCTAAATTCCTTATACTTTTGAGTCTCCATACATACTAATTATGAACAAAAAATGGATTCTGATAAATAAGTTGCCCAACTCGGAGAAATAATCACCATGGTCCCCATAGCAGTGAGTGAGTTGAGTGGAAATTTATGTCACACTTATACTATTGCTGACAGACTTTATACTTTTAAACTGTGGTCAAGTGACGAGGACAACAACTGAGTTGGCGCTCTGAACTTCCACAACACTCCGAGACTTTGAGCCTTGAGTGATTTAACATGCATCAGCCCTCCTATACGGGATTTATATTTACACTAGAGCTCAAACTCATGGCATACTGGCCAGAGACGTCTTAAGACTTTTTGAGGCCCTGGGCCTAGATAAATCTTAATATTTTTGAGGCCCTAGGCAAAAGTAGGCCCTACCTGTGATCTTGAAAGTAGACAGTATATAGCAGGAGTGGCGAACCTTTACAGATCAACATACCATTTCTATCTAAATGAGAAATGGCCATGCCGTGAAATAATTTTTACTTGTGATTATTGTGAAAATAATAAAGCTGAATATTAACAACACATAAAACTCTTTATTTACTACAAAAACATACCTTTTGCACTGTATAGTTGTAAATGTTTGAGTTATACGTATAATTCAAATTAAAGTAACATTAGTATGACTTTTGTTGTAGCAGATTAGATGACAAATAACCTATATTAGGATTGCAAGATGTTACTTTTAGCAGAATGCATGCTGAGTTGAAGTCATCTGCCAAATGGTTTCTAAGCAATTAATTATTTTTACTGTGGTTCACTTTTTCGACAAGAGTATTTGTGAATTGTTTCACAAATGCCATTTTACGTATGATGTTCTGCATACCACTATTCCAGAACATAAAAAGCACACTGCTTTGTCGCCTTTACTAATAAAGCCATATTTTTAGATTCACCAAATTTGAAATTCTCTGTTGCACTTTGTTTTTCTGTTGAACTAGCCATGTTTAATAACAGTCAAAAATCGTAAATATAACACACAAACTTTAAAATACAATTGTGTCAATGAAATTGACTATGTTATGCAGAGACAGACTTTGCATCATAATCAATTGTAGTTCACGACGTAACTAAGGAAAGGCAATAACAAGCGAGTGTGCTCCCAACCGATCACTCATGTTTGTTCGTAATACTTCATAGTGAACTTTGTTATTTAGATATAAAATGCAAATTATTTTGATTGCTGGCACACCCAAAATATTGTGTCATGTGCCACTGGTTTCAGTTCAGTATAGCACCTGTATTAATGAATAAAAAAATGATGCTGAAACAGATTGAAAGAAAGACAAACACAAATACAGAATGTCAAAACTTACTGTATTTTACGAGCTAATTTACAATAAATATCCATTTACTCATTAAAAGTTTGTAAACATTCTATAAAGGTCAACTAACCATCATAAAATTAATTATTTTGGTTTAAAATCTCCAAATTGCATTCTACTTCACTTTGACAAATGGTTTTTACTCAGTACAAAAACTGCTTAGTTTTAAAGACTAGTATTGGAAGAAAAAAAAAGGAAGAGTTTTTTTTAATATTGATTCTGAGTACATATAATATATATAACACATTTATATGAAATAACTTCTATACAGGTATAAATGCTCAACAAGTGACAAATTCTGCATAATATAAAAGAAAAGCCTTACATATAAAATTTACTCTCCTTGTTTTTTCCCTTAATACAACCACTACAAAGATGATTTAAAAGTGTTAAGACTGGAATATTTTATCAGCAGTCCATGAATTCAAAAGTGCATAACTATATTAGTACTGTATAAATCAAGATAGTACCTCCCCCCCCCCTGAAAGTCCATTAAATATTTAACATCTAAATTTATTATACACAATGTTAAATATATCCAATAGTTCCCATAATATATCAATCATATTTCAAAATTAAAATTGAATGGTATTGCAACAGTAGCTAACTATCTGAGATTCGAAATTCATTCACATGGTTGTACAACAAACAGAAAAATTTCTCGTCGAAGCTCTGAGTAACAAAATATATGGCATATTCCTTCTGTACAATAATAGAAAACAAAATGGTTCTTTAACAAAGCTCATGAAAGATCAATTGTTCCCAAACCAATTGAACACAGAAAAGAAAAATTATTGCATAATACATTGAAAACAATTTTCATACACGAATGCTTTTAATAATTCATATAGATCTATTTAGAAAGAAAAAAAGAATCTTGTAGACGCAACAAAAAAAATCTAAATGTAATTTTCTAATACAGCGGCTCTTAAACTGTGGTCCTTGGACCCTGGGGGTCCCCAGTGCCTTTCTAGGGGGTCCGCAGAGACTTAAGATTTCCCTCTTTTACAGACTCTGAAAAGCTCAGTGGAAAAATTGAGATGTGTTATCCTCAGGGAGGGGTGTTCAAAATCTTGAGAGTCTAAGATGTCAGGGTGATACATAAAAAAAAGAGGGCCGCGGTGATGAAAGGTTTAAGAGCCGCTGTTCTAAAACATTAAAAAATTATTTTAAAAAAATTATTTTTATTTTTTATTAATTTGGCTACCACAACAAATAATAGAAACAGACATAAAATAATAACATACAAAATTAACAAATTATATTCATTTACAAATAACCTCTGCATTAAAAAATCTTTAAAAAAGAAAAAAAACTGGCATTAGGGAATTTTAAAAATACAGATGACCTGAAAAGCATGTTTGGGAACATATGATGCTAAACAATCCAAAGAAAGAATAATATTACAAAAAGACTATATGTACATATTTTTTTTAAGAAAACATAAACAGATCTCCATACACATAAAAGAATTTTTAAACTTAAATAAAAAGAAAATCTAAATAAATCAACAGAACAGCTAATTTATCAAAGAAAAATAATAAAATATATTTGCACCTTTTGTTTTCTTTTTACACAGGGAATATCTGAGTATGAGTTGTCTTTAAGTATATCCTAAACGTGTTCTTTACATTAACAACTGTTAGGGAAAAAAGTCTTACACAGAACATAAAAGTTATAACATCTGAAAACATATATAAATTTAAGTATTTATGAGAAAAACAGATATCAAGCAGTCACACATGAACTAGATCACAAATTAAACCAAGCATGCATACAAGTTTCAGAAAGTGCATGAGTTACAATAAAGTGTGCAATAAATACATAGAGTTTTATATAGGGTAAGTACCATCTCACACATAAGTCAAACAATTCTTTTAACAAATGAATAATAATTTTAAACTATAAAGTGGAAATGAAATAAATTCCTCTCAATTTTTCAAAAGAAATTAAATTTTTGTGCAGATATAAAGAAAACACTTAATGCCCAAAATTCCTGAAGAACTCATTACAAATATCAAACGATTCCAATAATTACACTCTGACAAATTTTTGTTTCATTTAATATTTTTAACTACTTAAAAAGTTTAAAATTTTTTGAATACATTTTATATTGCACATAATGGGTCAGATTGCATTAACTAGTAACAAACCACATAGCAGATTCACTTTCCAATGAACATCCATGGTTGACTGGTCATTTTATTTTTGCAGTATTAGCTATTACAGATGAAAAGAAACTGGTTTGATATTAAAATCCATAAATGTATTATCATTTCAAAATGCTACATTGGGTTTTTGATATTTGATTACTTTATATATTTTTATATGAAAGAACAGTGCATATTGAGAGGTAAACTGTACCTAATGAAAGAGAACAAAAAGACTGAATAAAAATTATATAACTAATTGAATACTAAAAAAAAAAAAAAAAAAAAAATCAAATTTAAGTAATAAAACAATTTTTATAACATTATAATTCGGAATAGCAATAAAGAAGTTGAATTTTGAAGGAAATCAAACTGAAAATTATTTTTAATGTTCTATTGAAAACAAGTTTAATGGATTGAATGAATAAACATTAAATGTTACAAGTCAATACTGATTCTAAATATTTTACATATTTTGTAAGTTTCAAAATATGTATAATGTCAGAGTTTTGCTTAAAAATATACAACAATATTCAGCAGTCAGGCTCAACCATATCAAAATGAAAATGCAAAAAAATCTCATATGCAAGTCTGTAAATTTACAAATCCAAACTTAGTAAAGTTACAAATAGAGTTTAAATTGACAAATTAACTAAATTTTAAACAAAGACATCCTCCCTTCCTCCAAAAAAATTCAAATCAAATGTATCCAATTAAAAGTTAATAATTGTTTTCCATATTATTTGTAGAGCTTCAAGCACCACAAAAATATAAGCCATCTTGTACCCCTCATTTCATTGCTGGTTTCGTAACTTAATGAGAAAGCCCGCAAAGTACAATTTAAAAAGCGCACAGTTCTAAAAATTACACTAAATTAGATTAATAATCCTTATGCAATATTTATCAACTATAATGACTTTTCTAAAACTATCATCACATGATCTGAGAGCAAGTGAACTGCAAAAATAAAATTTTGGTGTTTCATAATTGGTAATTTTTTAAAGCTCTCACAAATCCAAGATTCACAAAACTAAAACACACATAATAGAATATCACAAAGCTCTAGACTTATGGCATTTCAAATTAAAAGCATTCACTCACATAACTGGTTTTCAATATTTCAAAATGTCCATTGCCAGCATTTACTTAAGACACATAATTTTGCTATTGTAATCACAAGACAATCAGTAATTTTATCACAATTAGTAAATATTCATACTAAATAACATGCTGATATTAAACTATATACAGGTTTAAATAAACATCAAAATTTTAAAAAATATAATAATAATACAAGCTCACAAACACATTGTTCTATATTAGCACATGAAAACTAAATAAAGTCTACCCATATAGTTTACAAATAATATAATACCAGAATAAATAAATAAATTCTTTGTAATCAAAAGGCTCTGATGTTTGTTCTACTCTAATGAAAAGAATTTGCCACAATTCACAACATTTTACAAAATTCTCGATAAATTTACATCATTTTAACTTATTAGAAAGAATACTACATTCATACTAGAATGGCATACAACAAACATAATGATAACAATATAAACTTTATACATGACTTAAAAAGAGGAGGAGAGACAGTCGCCTGGTCTCTTAAAATTTTTTTTTGAAAAGAAGGATAAAAACTGAAAACAACCATTATTATACCAAATAATACTATATACTTGTAAATAACTTTAATCTTGAAATAGCATACCTCATTCAAACCTGTTTGCCACAAAGGGGGGAAAATATCTATGTCAAATGAACAATTATTAAAGAACAAAATTAAAACCAGACACCTAAAATCAATTTCTATTTTATCTGGGCAAGAAGAAAGGCTATATTATACAGCCACAAACACAAATTTGAAAACAATTAGGTAAAACAGTTACACGCAATGAAGGCAACATATTTTTTGTTTAAAAAAAATAAATGTAATATTGGTTAACAATTCTATTTTTTTTTTAAAAAAGAAAACAAGATATATAACTTATACTTATTGGTTAATTTTTAATACTTCATATACATTCAAACACAATAGGGTAAGAAGGGATGAAATTTAGAAGAGGAAAAAAAGAGATACGTATCTAATTCTTATTGGTTCATCTTTCATTTCACAAATTATTCTCACTTACATAAATGTAATAGATACATTACTTCACTCAATTTATTCCACCTCCCTCTATGAGGTAGGACTGAATAACTTTATTTTTCTGAAAATTACACTAATATAATTAAGAAATAGTATTTTGAATATATGTCAAACCACATTCAATTGTTCCATAATATATGCCTAGAAAATCTTTTATAATCTTCAACTACACATTTTATTCTTTAATTTGACACTGTAATTTAATGTCAAAATTGTAACATGTAATATGAACATTGACGAGTTCAAAGATGAAAAATAATTTTTTTTCAAACTTAATAGAAATTATGAATTTTCATTGAGAAAACTTCTCAATGAAATTAAATCTTAAAAGATTTAAAGCATCTTGCTTATGATATTTAACATTAATATTTAAAATGCCATTTTAAATTACAATTTAGACAAATTTTTTTTTTTTTTTTTTTAAAGCATATATAAATGTTTATTTTGATGTTAAACTATAAAAATTTAAAAACTACAGTGTTTTTATTTTTAAATAGTAGGAATGATTCAGATAAGTGATTTTGCAACTATTCATTTTATAAAAAAATCAAAACACTTTACATTCAGTTTCTTTTCTGGACAAAATAAATACATTTAAGAAAGGAAAAAAATTTAAATATTTTTACAAAAGGTTAGTTATATAAAAATATTAAGATCAAAACTGTACAATAAATTAAACAAAATGAATAAACTGGCATAGAATTCTACTAAAATATGTTTGAATTCAGGAGGTTGTGAAATGTCACAGTTAAAAACATACCATTTGCAAGTTAAAACTATTACAATTAAATTGTGATTGAACTGATCTACAAATGTATTAAGTGCAAGGGAAAGTGAAAGTTACAGAAATATTAATACTTTTATAAAGAGAAAAACTGTTCCAGTTCATAGTATTCATTACAGGAAAGGCGCATGCTGAACTTGCAGACACGTGCATACACTAAGAAAAATTTACCAGTAGCTACACAAAACTTTTTTTCTTCTTAATGAAACAAGACTTTTCTTATTTTCATATCCTAAATTCAGAAAGTTTCTTAGTTCTCTGCATCTTGAGTTTAATGACAGCAATCTTGTATTGGATTCTATTTTATAAAAATATCCATCAATCAAGACATATTTCCTGACTGAATGATATGCAATTAAATGACACACACACAAAAAAACTTAATCGCTGAGAATTTCTTGAGCAAATAGTTAAAGTAGTAAATACACTTATCAACTTTCTAAACCAGGCACCCATCACACAATCAGTAATACTGCCAACCAAATACAGTCAAAAATTATCAAACTCACTCATGTGCGTAACACTGAAACCATCAGCAACCCTATTCTCAGCATTGTGACAATAATTACATACAATACTCATAGAAGGCCTTTGTAATCTTAATTTTAGACACCGGTGAACATAGTTGACAATTTTAAGTCTCATAGCACCTTATTTTTCTTTTTACTTCATCTTTTTCACCTATTCCTGCTCAAAAATTCTACTTGGAAAAAATCAGGTCATGATACTTCAGGAGAAATTCAGTGAAGTGGTTGATTTTTGTAATAGAGAAAAGAGAGGCTTGCTTGTTGCGAGCCCACAACAAATTTGGTCCGAAGACAATTGCCAAGTTTGATGCAGTCATTTTGTTCAAGTCACTTCGGTCTATTACCTGAAAAGATAAAAAAGATTATTAAGTATTTTGTGCCACAAATATTAAAATCTGAACTTTAACCAACCCCTTGAGTAGTAATGATGGATATATGCATTAGCGAGAAGCTGTGCCTAAGGTGGTACGCCATTTATATACGATAGCCTCGAAGGTTTTGCAGGGAGGTAGGGATATCTATTGGCAACAAACAGTATTCAGCTTAGCCTTACATGTTAAGCAGAAGTGCCGTAGCAAATATTTTTCCAAAAGCTAAGGAATTTACGTTAATTCAAAATGGCTGTGTGTCAGTAAAAACAAGTGATTACACCTGATGATATCGAGAAAATTTTAACAAATAAGAAATCAAGAGATGAATGCAAACAGGTGTTGAACATTTTAATGGAGCACTCGATCTCTGCCGAGATCATAATCTCCTATCAGGTAAGATTGGGGAGTTGATTTTGCTGTTTTAATATGTCCCTTTTTGTTACTATTTTGAGATATTGATAGGATAACATTAATTGAATAGTAGTGACATCTTTGTGAAGTTAAGGAAGCGACTTTGTTTGTGTGTGTTCTGTTGTTTGTTCTATTTTCTGTGCCGACAGTGTGAGCACCCCACCGAAGCGATTGTCTCACCGCAGTGGCATGGATTTGGTATCGGGTCGGCTGCGGAAAGAACCGATCGGTTCTTCGTCGCTGCTTCCTTGGGTAAGAATGACCGCCAGAGGCGGCCGTGCTTTGATGTTTTCATGAGTGAGTTGGTTGTCCAATCAGGAGTCAGCCTCTCAGAGGGGGTGGGATCTAGCTAATCAGCTAGCCCAAAAGTTAAGAGAATGGAGTTAATTTTTTATGTTAGTAGGAAAATCATGTTAAAGTAGGATATTTCGGTGTCTTTTAAAATTAGGGACAGGAGTATAGTTTTCTATTTTTCTTAAGGAGCTGTTATCTATGTTATTAAAGAATTTGGTTGAGATTTTCTGGAAGGTTTCCCAGAGTGTTTTGAGGCGTACAGCGTGTCTAAGACTTCTGTTCCTCATAAACCACTGGGCATTTGTTAATTTTCTTATAATTACATTTTGAGACTGTTTGAGTATCTTGATAGTTGAATGAGCGGCATGACTCCAGATTGGGCAAGCGTATGTGGCGACTGGTCTGATAATAGAGGTATAGATAAACACTCTATTTCTTAATATCAAAGGCGACTTCCGGGAAAAATAAGGGGTAAATTTACTCGCTATCGCCCGGAAGTTGTTTTTAACCTAAATGATGTGAATGCAAACAGTGATGACAAAGGTGGGAACAAGGTTTGACTCCTGGAGAGGAGAAAACAATGTTTAAAAATGAAACCATTGTTATCCAGTTTAGTGAAAGTTCCAGTGTTTCTAGAACACATTCACTTGCCTTGTATAAAAAAATTCTTTGTGGTGGTGGGGGGGGGGATTGTCAAAAAAACTCAATAAAGGGAGTCATCAACCAGAAAAACAACATTTCTCTCAAAGGGTTAATTTTAAAATGGACTCACTATTACAGTTTTTAAATTTCAAAACAATTCAACAACTGATTACATTTTTTGACAAAAGTGTTTCCTACCAAACTAAAAAATAACTCTTTTCTATCAAATCATGCCAAGCAATAAAAATTTGTAATTATAACACTTACAAAATAGAGATCTTAACAATAATATTTCAAACAGGATATAATGATAAATTGAACAATTTTTATTTTAAAGTCAAAACTTGGATTTTAAATTTTACAATTTAGTTATTGTTTTAAAAAATGATAAAATGCTTTTGCATGATCACTATATAAATTTGAACCAATTTATACAAGGTATTTTCCTCTTTAGACAAATATATAATTTCAAGAACCTGAAAGGTTATAAATACAACTGCTACCATTGAGAACATAATACACTATTTCCAGAAATATATATACACATAAATACAAATGAAAAAATTCAAAGCATTTTAATAAAACAATAAGTTACCTTAGCTAAAAAGTCAAACAAATATCGCAGCACTTCATAGTTGTCTTCTGGAAGTCTGTGCAATATCAGAGATTTGGCAACAGGTAACTTTTCAATTGAAGTCAATTCTAAATTAAATATTTAAAAAAAAAAAAATGTTTTTACATGGACATAACAAAGCACAATGTAATCACACTGAAACAATAATAGATCACATGCATAATAAAACTCCAAAAGAAAGAAAAATTTCTTTTCTTCCAGTGCACTTACTATTAAAAGGAATTAAAGTTTCCTTTAAAAACATAATTTCACAATCAATTTTATTAATGTACTTATATTTCCAGTTACACTACTTTATAAAATGTATTATTTGACATTAGGAATAAGTTGAAAATACTTTAGACGAATTATCCCATTGTAGACATACATTCATAAATTGCACTGTAAAATTAATCTCAAATTACATTAAAAACAAATTATTGCAAGTACTAAATTGTGTCGGCTTAGAGGTAGCGTGACCACTTTGGAAGCCTAAGGTTGTGGGTTTGATCCCGGCTGTAGTCCATATTTTCTGGATGCAAAGATAGTAGATATGTATGTCATATGATTATGTGGCACGTAAAAGATCTCTTGAGTATCAATTTGGCATTTTTACTCTTGGCAAAATTAAATCACAGAAATATTTAGCATTTGATGAGAATTTGAATTAAAATTAAATCAAGCATCAAAATTAGGTAGCGAGGGCTGTCACTAGATGGTGCCACTCTGAAATTGCTCTCACATTTGGGGACTTGCTGTGTCTTCAAAGGCTTAGTTGACAATATGCAACCCATTTGGGAAAAAAGTACGAAATGATATTACAAATTATAATTTAATACAAATAACACATACATAATTTTAAAAAAAGTTAAGAAAATATCCCCCCTTCCCCATTACAAGGGGAATTTTTACAAAAAGCAAGAATAGAAAAAAATAGTTCAGATTAAAACATATTACTGCTCAGTTAGCTGGGAACAGTGATTAACTGTCAAATATTGCTATCAGTCAGACAAAATATTGCCAACTGCATCCATTTCCCAACATTCTTTGCTTGTTTTGAAAATAAACTTGACACCAACATCCACTCAGTTAAGATTTTACCCTAAATATGAATTTTAAAATGATTAAAATTTGGCAAAAATTCTCTTAGCAACAGAAGAATCTTGAATTCTTTCCCTTAAGTAAATGGGCATTTTGTCTGAATTAGATAAACATTTAGGCCTCTACAGTAAAATTAATAATGATGAACAATAAACAACTATTATTTGTATGTTATCGTAAAAAATACTTGTTAGGTAATATTTGCAGTAGGATAACAGAAAAATACCAAAAAAAGAATTGAAAAAAGCCCAAACTTAAAGTTTTGATAATTTTGGAGTCAGCATTATTTTGAAAGGTGAACAATTACCTTGAAAAGTCATAATTTCATCATACAATTCAAATGTGAGAATAGGCTCTTCTAATTCTCTGAGGAAAGTCTTTAATATCACAGCAGGTACATGGATATCTCCAAAATCATCAAAACACACAGGCTTACCTGGAAGTATAATTTTATAACACTATTAACAATGAAAAAGAAATATTTCTTGTTTAATCAAATAGATAAAATTATCCAAGCATTTATGAAACTGAATTTAACACTTATTTTAATATTGTAAATAATATGGTTACATAATCAACTTAATTTTTCCTGGAAATGCAATTTTTTATTTCAAAATAAAAATTGCATTCATAATTTCTGAAGTTGATATTACCCTACTTCACCTCATTTTATTCAAGAATAGAAAGTTTCAAATGCAAAAGCCTTATTTTTAACACAATTGTAATTCAAGACTCATACAATATTATATAACACAGTCAAGAGGTAAACAATGTCATTTTTGGATACAATGGATAGTTATAAAATCAAAAAACACTTAAATTTATGCTCTGTAACTTTCAACAATCTGTGAGAAGAAAGAGAAAAATTATTCAGTTTCTAGAAATGCACTGTAGGATAATCCTTTTTGTCATTCAGATTCAAGAGACTCAAAAATATGTTATACAATATGTTTTCTGTCTCAAAATAATTTAAGATAATAAGGCACAGAGGAGCTATTAATGGTCACTATAATTTTTTTGTTTCCAAGTTCTGCAAAGAAAAAGTTATTTTGTGTTTCCCGAACACTTTCAGAATGATTAAGTTTACTAAGAAAAGGAATATATATCACATTCTAAATGATGGTAGCATAAAGTAGCAATCTCCAGACTATTTTGATCGTGTATCCCTGACACAAAAATATTTGTAAGTAGTATCCAGCATAAAAAGATGCAAAATATAATAAGACAAAAGTTTTTACACTGTTTTCTCTTGTCATGTCTCATTTAATCACTATAGAATAAGCCATTTCTAATTTAACATTTAGAATTAACATTCAACATTTAGAATTAACATTTATTCCAAGAATATATAAGTTTTCATGTACTTGCAGTTTAAAACTGCTGCATTTATGCTATTTAGCTTACCAGACACTTGTGAAATCGCACATTGATCATAAGAGATAACCTTGCACATGCACTCGTAAATCTTCGTGAATTTATTCCTTTAGTATTTTTTCCTCCCCACTGGTATGAAACATCAATTCACTATTTATTTACATGGATAAGAAACAGTGATATTTTATACAAAAATATGTAAATTATGCTTACATATAATGCTTAAAATATATGTGTAAACTTAGTACATGAGATGTCAATTTATAAAATAAAATTACTTATTTTAATATTACTTTTATAGACAGAATTTGATTTCAGGCGGAACTTGCAGAAATACTATTATGAAATATCAAATCAAAAATTTTTTTATTATGTATCAATAGAAATATTTTTATTATTCTTCACAATTCCGAAGACACCATAAGCAACATAATAAATTTAAGAAATATTTAAGAATTAAAAATTTAAATTTAAGAAATATTGTTCTCCTACTCCTAAAAATCAGCCCAAATATAGAAAAACAAGCTTAAACAATTAAATATACAAAAAATTTAGCTATCCATACCTTCATCAAACAAAGACTGAACCTCTTGTACTATTTTGGTATTGGCTGACCGCCTGAAAATTCCCTCAGTTTCTAATGCTGAAGAAACACAATAAAATAAATTAATGCAAACACAGATTAGATATATATGTAACAAGTAATATAAAAAAAATTTTTAAGTCAATTCCTATTTAAGTTACACAAATTTTATATACATATATATAATCAAAATTTCTCTACAAAAGAGAGATGAATTAACATGATTCATACTTAAGAGAATTGCAATTGCATGTGATAACCATACAACAGAATTTAAAAGGAGATATGAAAAATTGAAATAACAGAGTAAAATAGAAAAAAATGGATGCTACAGTATTATCAACATTGCTGACATAGGACAGCTTGTATACAAAAAAATTCTCTTAAAAATTTTTCTCTGTATAAAAGTGGGGTTGAACATGTTTTTTGGTTATAAATATAATATATATATTATATTTAACGAATCACATAAAAAGTTATTTAATAAAATTTAAAAACTTATCATGCACTAATTAATAAAATCAGATAAATTTATTGTACACTAATTAGCACCACTACTGATTATAAAATCTAAACTAGTGCCTTCTACTTTAAATTTTTGTATCGTTTGTTGTTATTCACGTTATTTAAATTATTTTCACAGTGTGTTACCATCTACTCAAATAACTTTCTTTCCTGTGCTTTTGATAAGCAGGGCATTTAGAAGTAAAAATATTGTTTGAGCTTAAATTTTTTTACATTACTATAACAATTCTTTTCCCTCCGAGTTTGGATGTTTTGTACATAAGTCAATGTGCATACAAAACTTTACAAAGCACTTTAAAATAATTCAAATTTGCAACATTTTAGCATTACTGTGCTTCTTGATCATTATTTTTCAAACAGTACTAGATAAAGTAAAAAAATATTTTTAAATCAATTCCTACTTAGGTCAACAAAGAAATTTTTTATTTTACTTGCTTTTTATTAAATCATTACATATGCATATGTATATACATATGACAGATTTACAATATTAAGTGACAATATAGAAAGCGATTTTCCTTGCAATTTTCCATTTTCCTTTCTATATACAGTGTTGGACTATTATTTTTGTTTGTAACTATTTATTCATTAATTAAATTTAAACATTCCAACAAAAAAATATGATAAAAAGAAATCACATTTTCAGAAATTCGGTCATCTCAGGAGGAATTCGAACCCAAGACTTTTGAATTAGAAGTCCAACACGCTATCCACTGCGCTACAGGGACACAACAAACGATTTTCATTTTTATATATGCTGTTGGACCATTTATTCATTTTTTAATTTAATTAATGAATTAATATTTGAAAAAACTTTATTAACATCAAGTGTCATCCACAAAAGTTTTAAAAAATGTATTTGAACTTTAATAGATGAACAGAAAGTATTTTAATAACGATTGAAAATTTGTACAAGATATATATATAAATAAAAAATATATAGGGAGAGAGAGTGAACTAATAGTAGGAATTGAAAAATAGACTAAAAAAACAATTCAAAACTAGAAGAATTACCATTGTCATTGTCTAAATAAGCAATGCACTCTTGCATGACACGTGGAATGACCTGTCCTTTATTATGTTCCTTTATACTACAAAAAAGAATCACGTCATACACGAATTCTACAGTATTAAAAGCAGTACAAATAAATAAAATACTATATGGATAAATTAGGCAAATTACTGTCACTTCTGTATTACTTCAACTGAATAAAAATAAAATAATTGCAGCTTTGTGTTTTGTCACTCATTTGAAGATGCATACTAATTACACACAGATTCTTAACCTTACACCAGTGGTATTTATAGATACGGAGAGAGAATTGGATTACATCTCCCCAACCATTGATTATTCAGATGCATTTTAAATGTTTTTAAGAAAGAAGTATTTGGAAATATCAATGAGCAAAAAAAAAATTGACTTTTACCTCAAGAATATGCTATTAACTTTTGCATAAGGGTGGTAATTCCCTTCCCCCTTCTTTTTTGATTGCTATCCCTACAAAAGGTTTTTGCTTAGTTATAAAAAAAAATTCAAATGAAAAAATATCTTTCACTTGTGTTTAAAACTTAAAATTTTGTAAAAAGGAGAAATTTCACTTGTTTTGTCAATTATTAATAATTATTTAGCCATTATTGTAAATATTGCTCTAAATGTGAAGTTTTTGATATGAGAAGTAGGGAGGAATTTATACCTGTAAATTTAAGATATTTCAGAATTTTATTGCATTTTATTTTCCCCCTGTTTTATGCACAAAATTTTGTAAATTATAAATATTACATTTCGAATATTTTAACAACTTATGGTGACTTAATATCAAGAGTAATTTAAAAAATAATCCAATATTTTTATTCAAATAACGTTCTCAAAAAATATGGAATACAGAAAGGATTATTTTTTAAATTAACAAAACACATTTTATCTAAATTACAGTTTTATCAAAGCATATATATGAAAATAAACACTGAAAACATAATTTTTCCTTAACAAAAAAGTCTATTTCAAACATTTTTTTATGAATATAAACATGAAAAGGAATTAAAGTTGACTTCTATTAAAATGAAAATGAGACTATTTTTAGATGTCAAAGGTAACAATCAATAAAAATATTGCAGGTATGTATAATATTGATATATATAATAATATATATTTCAATTAATTTTTCAAAATTTATTGATAACCCACCATTGAATTTTTAAAAATTAGGTAAGCTATAATTAACTGATAGCATATTAATAGCAAAAATGAAGTTATAAACTGTGAAATATCCAACAGCATAATAAATGGAGCAAAAAATGAATTTACTGGAAGGAAAAAGAAGTCAAGATATCATAGAAATATTAGAACTACACACTCCATTTAGAACAAATTAAATTTTATCTTTAAAAGTAATTTAGTATTGCTGCGATAAAAAATTAATTGATGATTTAACACGAAAAAATTTTTAAGAAGTTTTTTTCCAGCATTCAATAGTTAAATCTTATATTTGAGATTTATTCCACTTAACTTAATTCAAAACTGGAATGATTATAAAAATTTTTTTAAAAAACTTTACTAACATATTAGTTAAAAAAATTCCAATAAAAATACAGAAAAAGGTTAAAAAACAATTCAATGTTTTTGCATCAAAAATGAGTTTTTAATTAACCTTTTTAAACAGATAATGAAATAAAACTTCACCAAAATCAAACATTCTTATTAAAACATTTTTATTTACAATAACGAAGATAGAAAAATTACTTACTATGAAATTGGAACTCTGAACTGTTGAGTTTCAAATGTTGGGATGTTCGTATGGAAAGAGCTAGAAGATGTCATTTTTGAATTCTTTGAAACTGCTACCAGCTTCTTATCATGTCTAAGAAGAAAAAGCATTTGTTGTTAATAACCATAACATAAACATATATAACATCTCAAAATGATACATTAATTCTGAAATATCTACTTTCAGTATCTGAAAGTCAATTTTACAAAATCTTATAAACATTTCTTTTTATAAATCTTCTCTAATTTCAATGTTCACCTGGGGGATACTCATCACATATTCCATCACGTCTTTAAAATTTCTGTTTTTGAAAGGTTACTCTTGCATTGTATAGCAATGCATAAAAATTTCAGAAAATATTTAATGAAATAAAAATTTTTTAAACTATATCTTACTTTTTCACAAAATGTGATAAAAATATGTAGCAAAATATCAAAAACTTAAATATTTTTCAGACACGTAAAGACATCTCAACATCATTTAAAACTTTAAACATAAGTATATTTTATTTTTATTCATAAATGCCTTTCTGTCAAAAATTAAATTTTCCTCATAAGTATTAATCTAAATATCAAATTTATTAAATGTATAGATTTGGATGAACATGATATTCAACAAGAAACAAATTCATAATTCTAAAATTCCTCAAGAATGTTAAAATTGATTGATAATTAACTTTTAATGTAATAGCACCATACCACTTTAAAACTGTTAATTTCTTCCTAAGTTATTCAACTGATAAATGCAGTTACATCCGACGAATACAAGCAGTCATATAAAAAAATAATGAATGATACTTGAAAATGAATAAATTTGCATACTCTAAAACAGGCTTTGGAATGGCAAGTTGATCAAAGTGAAGATGTTGTTTCAATTCGTGCAAGTAATTTACATACATGACTTTTTTTCCAAATTTTGCACTAAAATAATCAAGATTATCAATTAAAAAACATTCTTCGCACAATTTTTTTAAAATCACATTAAATATATGATAGTATTCAATCCATTTTATATTGTCTTAAGAAAAAAATAAAAAAACTTTAATATCTCATTTAAAGAAAGATAAAGAAATATACCCATGAAGTTAAATACCCTAAAATCCAGTGTATAGCACACACTTTAAACACAAAAAATAAGATAAAAATTTATGGAGCTTTAAAAATAAAAGATGAACACAGAAAAAAATTAGAATTCTACATATATCGAAATACTGTTTATTTAAATATGAAATTGAAGTAATAGAATATGGCAGCAAAAAAAAAACAAAAACACTAAAATAATTTAGTATATTTTTAACAAGATTCCAAGAAGAATATTTCATTTATTTTAAACATTTATGAGAGACCATCACTAAAATATTTTTTGAAAAACTGTGATTGATTTAAAATATTTAATACTTATTTTCATTTTAAGTTATAGCAATTATGCAGATTATTATAACATACATAATTACTACTTAATAATTAATTACAATAAATTTGAAAGAAAGAAGACAAACATTGCAAAAGTGTTTAAGCACAAAAATATCCAATTATTTACAATTACAAAAGATAATTCTTAGAAATAAAAGACACAATTTGGTTAATATAG
The DNA here is from genome assembly GCA_019973975.1 of Trichonephila clavata. Taxonomy (NCBI): domain Eukaryota; kingdom Metazoa; phylum Arthropoda; class Arachnida; order Araneae; family Nephilidae; genus Trichonephila; species Trichonephila clavata. Next base: position 30,113 of record BMAO01026854.1, on the reverse strand, counting down.
TCAACACTTTTGAATTTTCATGCAGGAAGATCAAATAAGTAAATCAGGGAGAAATAATTACCTTATAACAGGTTTAAATAACCTCCAGACAAACCGAATGAAGTTCGTGGGGTGGACTAGATACAGAGCCTTTAAATTTTTCTTGTACCTAAATAAAAGTAGCTTCTTAATGTTCTATACTCAATTTTAAATAATTGTTAGAACAAACAGAACAGAAATGAAGCTAACCAGTTCCTTAAAAATGAGATAACAGTTATAACAATAGTGAACTGCATTCAATTGAATAAAAACATAATTATAAACAAGAAATTAATGGATAGTTGCTTTAGGCACTGAAGAGAGAGCAAATATTTAACATTTATCTGATATTTTAGGTTTATTACTAACCATGATCAGTGGCATAGTTAGGTATCCAAAGGTCCTGATGCAGAAGAAGAAAAAAAATGAGGGCCCCATCTTGGTTGGGTTTATGAAGTAAAAATACAGGAATATTTTCAAAGCTACTTTAACATCAGCTCCTTATCTGCTCCGCAGCAGAACATAGAAAAACAAAACTACGTACTACCTACATATATGTGTATAAGTTTCATTATTAACAGAAACACTTGGACCAAAAGTTCGCACAGAAGACTAAGAAATTTGACAATTTCAGGCTATTTTCCTTCACTATCTTCTCTTTCTTGGCATTGTTTGTGTTTAAACGTCCAAGTGGTATTCTTTTTTTAGTCCATAATTTGAGTCTTCGAATTTATCCAATAAAATTTACATGTACTCGAGTACTTGACATTAAAAGGAAGGAGGAATGTAATGCGCTATGCTACAAAACTTCATTGGGGAGCCCCTTGATATTTATTTACTCTAGAGAATCGAACTCACCCACCAGAGGGCTTAGAGCTACAAAATGGTCCACCAAAACAAACAGGTAATGAAACAAAAAAATATGCATGAACAAGAAAATAAAATACAATATTAACATAATTATTTTTTAAAAAAGACCACTGCAAAAGAACAGAGGAAAGGGGGGGGGGATTACAACAGTCTACTGCAGGTGCGAGAAGATTGTGAAATATTGAAACAGAAAAATAGTTTATTTTGAATCAAATTCCTATTAAAAATAAAAAAATTGCTCCCTGTGTAGATTTTTAAGATGCATTAATAAATATGGTAAGATTTCTCGAGGAACTTGAAGCTTATTTTCATATAACAGTTTATAGAAAAATGAAAACAAATTGGAAGTAGTATAAACGTTTCAATAAGTTCACAACACTGTACAAATAACAGAAAGAATTTAAGGAAATTCCCTACAAGTTCAAAATTACTTTTAATTGAGATGCCATGATTATAGTTGTATTGCAACCTTTTATATTGGAGATATGTGGGAGAATACCTTTTATATTGGTATTTTTGTGGGAGAAATTATCGCAAATTCGGCTAGCTTGGTGGTCAGGGTCCGAGGGGCCTTTAGTGCATGGCACCGCCTAGCCCATTGGTAGCCATGCCACTGACCATGATTGAAAATGTCCCTTCATAAATAAAAAAAAAGTATTAAATTTTTGTTACAGTAATGCACAATTTCCTTGAGATTATCTTCTTGTAATCAATCCATGACATCTTCCAGTTTTAATTATTTCCCCTCACTACTACCTCTGCATTCATTTACCACATAACTTTAAATCAGTTATGGGCAAATAGCGGCTTGCCAAGACAGTCAGAAAATCCATTTTGAACCGAAATTTCTTTCCCATGCACAATCAAAGATACATCTTTTACTTTTCACTATTAGGAAAACAGGATTCCTTTATTAGAAGAACAAAGTAACTGAAAGTGTTTCTACTAAGAGATCATCTGCAGAATTTAGAGGACGAGGTCTCAAGAAGATTTCAAGATTGTAAGAAATTTGAGCCTAAGTTCAATTTGCTCTGTTACCCCAACGCTTCAGATATTGATACAGCACCTGAGGAGTTACAGCTTAAACTTATTGATTTGTTGTCAAAACATAGTGTAAAGAAAAATGTTTAATGCTATGACATAGACTTTTACAAATCTGTATCAGCTGAAAAATTTGCTGGAGAACAGTATGTTACATTTGGTGCTAATTTGATATAAGAGTGCTATGTGCCAAGTTGGGCGATAACAATACGATATTGTTACCTTGATATTTTTATCATCCGACAATGAGAAAATAATCACTAATATATCATATTATATGAATAATATTATTAGTTATTCAGTTATTACATCATTCAGTATTGATTGATATTGGTTATTTTCAATCTTTCAATCTATTCCTATGTTCTTCATTCGAAATACATTTCAAAACAGTTCCTTATAATTTTTTTTCTGATGGTTTGATACCAACAGGCTGCCATCTTGGATTTCATATGACTCGACAACAGGTGCTGCTTGGTGCGATTGAGGAATTGCACCAAACAGCACTTGGTGCATAGCACCCCTATATCAAATTAGTTCCTTACATTTTAGTCGACATACGTTTGTAAGCAAATTTTTCTTGCATGAAGATCAACAAGAGTAAATATAGATGCAAGTACAGAAAGATGACATAAACTTGCAGGCTGTGATGAGAATTTCAACAAGCAATCTCACTCCTGACTTTAAAAAAATAAAAATGGTAGAAAAGTATAATAGGTACCATTTTCCGCATTACACTGATTCTAAAATTAAATATACAAGCAGCTATATATAACATGCAATTAGCGCAGTAAATTACAAAAATTCACACTATTTTATTTAACTTATATTCATTATTTTTATGATGATTGCAATCATTTTATAAAGTTGCAGCTCTCCAGTATCCTCCACTTACACAATGTGACCTGCGAACCAAAACAAGTTTTGTCCACCCTTGCCATACATGTATACAAATAATATCAAAATTTCTTTCAAAAAAGTCACCAAAACTGAATCCTTTACATGGTAAACAAAAACAAAAACATAATTATATCAGTATAATATTCTACTATGGAATTAGAAAAAGAGTGTCAAAAAATAATTTCAAACAAAATTATTATACTGTATCAAGGATATTAAGTTGTCTTAATTAATTTGCCACAAAAACTTATATGAAGAAAACAATTCACATTTTATTTAAATAAAGTTTTAAAGGAATTAAAATTAAGTTCAACCTACTTTCTTCCAAAAGCCTTATAGGCTTCCCAAAGCCAGCTTAAAGGTAATTTATTTTTACTGTTTAATCCATAGTGGAAATACACAAGTGTGTAATCAGCTTCCACAAATTGATCTAAGGTATGCATCAGGTACCTAAAAATCATTAACCAACTTTATAAAATGGATAAAAGCATACAAAATAATTTAAATTCAAGTAATATGATGAGATATCAGACTCAATTATTTTTTAAAAACATACTGACCGAATACATTCAGTTTGTTAAAAAGTCAATGGTATTTGAGAAAAATATAAAATCATTTACCAATTAAATATTATAAGGAAACTAGAATGTGACATCTTCAAGTAAAATAAAATGTATCAAGGAAATACATAGTGATTGCTGTACATGATTATTTTCCTTTACATTTACATTTTTTAATATAAATAAAGTAAAATTTGGTATTTAAAAATTGATTTAAAAAATGTTTATGGAAAAACATTACAAAAAAAAAGCTTTAAAAATAATGCAGTAAAAATTATTGTTTTTTGAATCAAATGCAATTAAAATTTCTAAGTTCTTTTCCTTTCTTGTGTGTGTATATAAATTTAGAAATTTTTTCTCCTTTTAATACAATTTTTAAAAAACACATTTTAAGCAACGATTTTTTTAGAATTCATTTCGGTTAATCTCTTTCTTATATAAGCCATTCAAACTTTTAACAAAGCAAATATGTTTGAACAAATATTTTTTAAAAGCAAAGCATTAAAAAATAATAAAACATATTATAGCTATATATTTCAATTGTTACAACATAACAAAAAAATCCCACATTTAAATGGAGGTTTCGCACTTTAGGCGCTACGCGCCAAATGTGGTGGAGCTGCAGAGCAGCCCTGTGTTGGCGAGAACGCTGGATTGCTTTAGCAAAAGAAGTCAGTCAGCCTGCTGTATCACTCAAATGAGGTGACGAAACTCTCCTCCTCAAAAGTGTGTGGATTTTGTAAGTTGTTAATTTAAATTTCTCTTGCAATTCCTGACTCCGCGCTAAAAACCCTAATGCTTTGAATGTTTTTAAATAAATCAACGAGTTATTTTAAGTCGTGCTTCAGTTCAACTGCATTGTGTGTGAAGTGTGCTTTCCATATATTGACTTTATAAATTTGCAAAGGTTACTTAAAATAGTTCTACTAGGGTAAAAACTCCACTATACGGTCGGTCACTCCGTAACATCACTATATTGTCTTTCTTATTTTAAATAAAAGAAAAATAAAAAGTCTGATGAAGAAAATTAAAAATGTTGCCTCCTACATTTCTTACCTAAGAAACCTGGCATGATTAAAACCTTTATTTGAAGGCAATTTACAAGCAGATATAACAATGACTTTTCGGCCATAAGAATCATCACCTAAAAATAATCAAAATACTCATAAGAACATCCTGGAAATACTTAATCATCAATAAGCAATTAATTCATGTAAGAGTCCTATTGTAATCATTAAGATACTCATTTAAGCATAATAAATCTATGAGGTTTCTTAATGATCTGCCATCCTTAGGTCTTATTTTTTAATAATTATTTTCAAAAGTACATTATTACTTTTATACCTAAAATTATAAAAGATTATCATAAAGATAATACTAATGAATGAAATCATAAGTCAGTAAATATTCCAGAGATAAATTAGAGAAATTTCAAGAATGCTCATTGTAAAATTCAAAAAAATACTAGCTTCTATAAAAGAAATTCAATTTTATGTGTAGGAGTTATTCATTTTAGAATAAAAGTGCACGTGTGCCGGAAAACTATGGAAATGAAAATCCAAAAACATGTCTAATTATTACATTTAGGTTAAATATTAAAATTAATGTTTGATGTTAACCAAGAAAAGTAAAAATCAATAAAAATCAATATTAAGATTTCACAATATGTCAAATAAAATATTAATAAATAAATATGGATATAAAAATAATGATGCTATTTTCAAATTTAAAGCAAAATAAGGCATGGAGGAATAAATAGCATAATACATAACCCTCATTTTATATTCAGATATAGAAAATTATAAAAATAAACTAAATTTCTAATCTATATTAAATGTTGTTAGAAAACTTAAATTTTGATATTTAAGTTATTTTCTAGAACAAATCATGAGATAAAACAGAATCCTTTTCTGTAATATTCACTGAAAAACAAACACATGCATTCTTTAAAATTTTCCATTAAACAATTATACATTAAAAAAGTAAAATGAACTTTCCCAATCAAGAATACTTATAAATATGAATTTTTAGTTACACTTTTAAGTGCAATTTCTTTCAATTGCATGTAGCAAATTTAAAAGAATATCCTGAAATTTTTGCATAAAATTAATGAAGAGCAAATAAAACATTTGAAAAATAGCATTCTTTTAACTAATTACTCAGCTTTAAAGTAGTCAGCTGTTAGAATATTTATTGAAAAATATACCTGCAATTTCAATAATTCCATACTGAGCAATATCAGAAAAATCATCTTCCTCCTCTTCAACAACCCTATTATCATTATCTTCTTCATCATCTCCATCAATATCGGGTTGGAATGCATCAGTTCCCAAAATTTCCTCAAAGTTATCCTCCATCAAGCCATCAGACATAGGTGACTCCAGCAGATCACTATCTGTGTTCACAGTTTCTTTGTCGTTATCTAAATCCATGTCTAAAATTTTTAAAAAATAAAAAAAAAATTTAATAAAGTTTTTGACATACATTTATTGTCCAAAATTTAAGAGTCAAACTATTTCCCAAAAAAACAGCTTTTTATCTTAAGCTTGAATACTAATTTTCTAAAGATTTGAATCATACTTATTCAAAACATTTACATATTTGAAAAATACACAAAGTTTTATAAGTCTAAAACCGACACATTTATTCTTAAATATTTAAAAATAAAAAAGGTAAAAAAGAAAAAAAGCAGAAGTTAGCCTGATGATTAAATTTAAAAATCTTAAATGAAAATATAACTTGATTTTAAAAAGTTCAATAAAATGTTACATTAGAATTGGTATTTTAATTGCCAAACACCGTTATTGCTTCAAATTTACAACTAGAATGGGGATAATTTACTTTTTTCAAGAAGAGTTTGAATTCAATTATTATCAAGTTTTTAAAAAAGTAAAATACAATTACCTAAAAAGATATTACTATTCAAAGAGACAACTTAAATTCAAATAACGATTCCAATCACCATATAGTTCTAATGTCAAAGACCCAAAAATACATTAGCAACAACAGTTTCTGGTTGAATTTAGACAATGCACGGTACTTTTCTGTTAGCCAGGAAAAATCACCAAATAATGCAGAATTCTGACAAATTTCTTACAACCATAAGGGGAATGTTCGTTTGGGGCCAAGTGCTCTACTCTCTGAATTCATTTAAAACAAAGCACGTTTTCCTATCTTTCTTCTATCTTAAATTTTGTTTTAAAAAAAAGATTAGAATTCCTTGCTGAATTTATGTGGATATGAGGAGTAAACAATCCATTTGAGCAAATTCTCACCATATTCTGGAAAAACCAATAATTATAAGCATTCTTTTTGGGTAAAATTGTATTGTTTACATTTCCTTAATATCTGTTTACAGTTGAACTTGTTTTGCTTACTATTAATTAATATTTGTTTATAGTTGAACGTTTACAACTTTTATTCCATTGACTGGTTTGTCATTTGCTTCGCTTTGTGACTTGGCTCGCGTTTGGTTCACAATTTGTGACATTTGTGCCCGGTTAATGGGAAAAGTACCCAATGACACTCTTAGTTACATTCCCTCCCACAGTTTATTTTTGATTGAAAATAATTTTCATTAAATACACTGTATAATAATTCATTATTACACAGGAAAACAATATTTTAGACAAGTCAAGAATCTAAGTGATTTGATATATCTTTGAAAGTTTCAAACACATACAAGACAAGAGGAAAATAAAAAATTTTAGACCTTTGGCTCAGTTAAAGAAATTTCCTACACAACCCTCGGACCACTCTATGGATCAAATGATACCAGGCCACCCAAGCAACATCAAATTATTTCCATTTTATTAAAACATAGTATATTGTGTAGTGTTCCGATGATTTAAAATCCTACATCACTTTACATTCATTTTGGGTTTAACAGTATTTTATTTCATAGGCATATTTAAATATAATTGAATTATTAAATCAGTGCAATTTAAAATATAAACAGTGAACGACCAAACGTACCATTGGCAAAACGTAACATTTGACAAAAGAAATAAATCTTTAGCAAACTAAAATTATAGATTTTAATTAATAAAATACTAAACTGTAAAAATAGTTATTCATTAAGATTACCTGCTTCTACAGCATGAACTAATTCTGTATCATCAAATTCTAGTGCAGGTTCAAAATCACAACTATGATCCCCAGGCACACTGTCACTACTTGAAGACCTGGTTGACTCGCCCCCAACTAAAAAAAGAGCAACAAAATTCCTTTAAATCAGTTTACCTCAAAACAAAAATTGCTTGGTCAAGATAAAAGACGCACACAAATTACATCCAAAATCTCATATATTCACTGAAAATGAAAATAAGAATTTTAAAAATATTTCAGTACTATCACAATAATGCCCACATTCAAGATAATTCACCAAGTTTGCAAACCCGATTTCGCATGTGTCATATGCACTGACAACCATGTGCTTAGTTTTGTATAATATAGCCAATATGGTTTCAATGATACATAAATACCAATATTTCAAAATTGTAAATAATTCTACAAAACCATCAATCACATTCCTACTTTAATCAAAGAAAGAAAAAAATTCCAAACATTCAGGTCATGCATATTTAGGAATGCAAAAAAATACACATAACAAAAAGAAACGACAATCAATTTAATAAAACTCATATTTCAAAAGTGTTAGAAAGTAAGATGTATGCATAAAATATATATAAATATCTTGCATATGCTACAAAGAAATAATAACCATGACAGCATTTGCCGATGTTTAAATTTCGTGAGAGGTGTAATACACAAGTACCATATATCCATATGCCTTTTTTTAAAACCCTTTATCCTTACAGCTTGCAATTATTATATGTTTTTCAAGCTGACTTCTTTGATGTACTTCACTTTTATTGCAAATTTTATTAACATTTTTTTTTCAAGTATACATTGATAATTTATTCAACCATCTAAAGAAACAACAAACTAATTTTGCTTGTAACATTTTAAAAAATAGAATAAGAAAAGAACTGGAAGAAAATTTATAATATATTTCTCTTTTGAATCTATAAAAACTGTATTACAATGTTAAATTTATAACTTTTTTCAACGTTCAACTTTTTTAAATATCAATAATTTTTTCAAATACTGAATTCAGAAAGTTTTGAAGAAATTCTATATAATTCTATATGTATATTTTAAAGACTATGTAATACACATAATTGAAAATATTTAAAATTAGCAAGTATTTGAAAAACAAAGGGAAAAAAAAGTAAATTACAACATACTGTTATCATAATCAAAATACTTGTTTGAAACACAGATAAAGTGCATTGAAAAGTAGATAACACTATCCATGTAAAACATATGCATTGAGATAAGAATAACTTGGTCACAATTCACTTTTTGGCCTAGTTTCTTTATTTAAAAATGGTAATAAAATATAAACTTTTTTCAGATGAAAAACTAGTACTAAATGAAATTTATTCATTATAACTGCTTTATAAAAGAGATGCAAGAAAACCACAAAAGTCTTTGCATATATTATTAACAGTTAAATATAATTTAAAGGAATACAAAAAGAATTTTCACATTTTGAATGAATGTAATGCACTTAAATAGTTTCAATTTCTCCAATTTAAATGAAATGATAATAATATGCAATACTAATAACAAAAGAGTTTAAAACAAAAAAAGATAAGTTTTCAAATAATTTCAAACATTAAATTTTGAAATTCCATTAAGGCAAAATGCATATCTTTTCTTTTTTTTTAACTTCATTTTAATTTATAACTTTTTTAAGCATCAATTAGTTTTTTTAAAACTTATTCCATGCAAGGAATAAAGCAAGATGAAACATTAAGTTAAACTTAAAATATAACTAAAAGAACATTAAAATTTTTTCTTTTGATTCTTAACACAGATAAAAAAATTACAGCTAGATTACAACTTGCCTACTTTATCACTTGTACTATTTAGGGAAAATTAATATTCTATGATCAAAGGGAACCATTCATCACTGGAAAATAATTAGTAAACAAAATGAAAAATCTTCAAAAAGTTTTAAAAAATGCACATTACAATTTATATTTAGATTTCTTAAAACTTAGCTTCAAATTTCAAGTTGGAACTTGACAAAATTTTTAAAATAAACATATTAAGATCAGTGGCTAAAGTGTAGATTAGGAGGGGGGGGGGCTTAGAAATTGGCAATTTTTATCTTGATATCATGGTGAGATAACGATTTCATTTTGGCAGGCTGTATAATTTGGTAATTTGGAAGTACCTTGGCAACCGATTTCAGTTGCCAAAAAAAAAAATTTATATTGCCAAGCCCCCCCCTAATCTACAAATATTCTTATATTTTAAAAACATTGTTGAAAAATAAGGCACTTGCATATTATCGCAACCTAATTGCTGACATTATCAGAAACAAAGCACCTGATTGCCAATTCTGTGCGTACGACATATAAGAAATCGGGTTTGCCAACTTGACAAGTTATTAATTGAGTTGGTAATTGTTGCAATAATACGTAAATACCGAAAAAATGTCATCACTTATAAATGTTAATTCAAATATTAAATCAGTTTTATACAATAATGTATTAATAGATTTCTCTGCAATTTTTTTCTATATTAATACAAAATTACTGACTGAAAATTACTTCAATGTAATATAAGAAAAACTAGCATTGGAAAGGGTATCCAAATTTTAATATATATAGTTCAAATAATATACTCATATCATTTTTTCAATATATACATGACAGATATATTGCTACTTCATTAGTCCTGTATATTTCAATAATGTATTGTTAATTTTCATAATTTATTAGAGCATCATTATTAAAAATAATTCTCTAGAATGTTTTTAACTTTAAAACAATTCTTTAAAATTATCAAATGTAAAAATTCTTAAAAATGTATTAAAAAATGAATGAATTATATATGTATACAGATAAGAACAATAAATCATTCATATAAGTAAATAAGGAATGAAAATATTTTTAGAATACGACATAATTTTAATATTTATGAATTTCATAACACTGGACAGTATTAAACAAGATATATTAATACACATTGAAAAATTATGTCAAATAAAATACAAATCAAACTTCTATAAAATTCTAATATGTCCAGCAATAAATATTTACAAAAAATTTAAACAATCATTTCATTCATCAGAAATATCCAAATGAAAAACGTTGAGCAAATCCATTATGTTTACATATCAATATATACACTAATTAAATCCACAGACTTCTGACTTTGACAAAATAGTCATTAAAAATTAAAATCAACACATTTACGAAGTTTTAATAATGAGATATTTTGATTTTACTACGCCTACCTGATAATCTACGTTCTATACTTCTTGATTTGTGATCAGTGTCAGATCGATCCATCTTTGAGGAGAAAATCCTTTTTGAACCTCACATAATGTCAATCTGACATTTAGGAAGCGAAACGAATTATACAATTATTCGACATACGTGAGGTAATTCATTTGTTGTGTGTGTGTTACTAGTATTACACCATCTTTAAAAGTCAACTATCCTACTTACGACGATCACGTCCATTTTATTTTATTTATCTTTTCTTTTTTTACAAATTGCAGCCAAATTGCTGGAATAAACTTTGTCAACTTCCGGTATTACACATTTTCCAAGTTATGAATGAAATAAACACCTTTGATTTGCTACGGCATAAAATATATTTCACACAATTATTTTTTGAAAAAATTATTCTCCTTTACATTAAATTATAACTAAAATTCTTTCATCTTTTTTTAAAAAGAAAATCAGATCTGAATAAATCAAAATTTTTAGAAGAAATATGTTTTTGATACATGTGATGTTAACTGATCCATAACTAACTACTCGTAACAAGACAAAGGGTTCGAAATTACATATAAATAATACTTTGACGTAATAATCTGATGTACGAATTTGATAACAAAAGTGTCAATTACTGATAAACAATACATTTTAAGAAATAGATTTCTATAAAAAGTACTTTATATTCATACTTACCTTGGGGCTTATATTAAAAGATATGCATCAAAGTTCAACTCTTTGCATGCCATGTTAGAATTACAAACACGAAAAATCAAGGGTAATATAGCTTTGCTCAAAATTTGAGACAAGTCCAGGAGTTGTGCTTTCTACCATTTTTATTGCTCTTTGTGATAAGTTTTTTATTCAACCTTTTTTTTCTTACCTTTTTCATTAATCGAACAGCTGATAAGGAAAAATAAAACGCTTAGGCGCAATCAGCATTTTGGGATGATAAGTTTTATGAAAATGATAAGTAATATGTTTTTTTTCTTGTCAAGCCGCAGATCTGCTTCTTTATGATAGCTTATGCTGCGAGTCTACATTAGAGGATGAAAGGATAGGTTTTTAAACCCTAAGCTATTATGAAATTTTTAAATTAATAATAATATTTAAATAAATAATAATATTTTTTTCAATGCTATGTTTCTCTAATATCTCTTATATTTAATGCTCTTAACGTGGTTATGACAAATATTTTTTTTTATTTGGTGATAAGTACAATATTACTATTGAAAAAATTTACAGTTTTGCCATTTAATAAAATTAAATTGAAGTAAATTATACATCATTTCAAGTTTAAGACAGAGGAAGCTGATCGTTTGTGATATAAGTTGCACCATAAAACTTTGACAATAAGTTAGAATTTACAATTAGAAGAACTCTTGTGGGGGGAGAAGGGGGCAGGAACATCTAAAAACATGAGCCAACTGCCACATTGGAGCCTCTTCTCTTTCTCGACTCAACCTTAATACGATTCAAATTCGAATAATTTCAACGGTCAAATTTTTTGTAGCAGTATCATCTATATAAGCCAAAAACAGCCCCCAGACTGAAGTGATCATTCTGGTCTTGTGGTTATGATACTCGGCTTCGGATCCATAGGTCACTGGTTCTGTCCTTCGGATAAACGCCGGGTTTTTTTTCTCCGAAAAACTGGGAATTTTGGACAATATGTCAACTGGTTACATGTGATGACCGTCGTTCATGTTTAGGCCTAGGCTCCCCCTGCCATCATACATCATTGTTACTCATTCATTCAAAAGGTGGCGATTCTAGTCGAGCCGGTTTGTGCGATTGTAATTCATGAGCACTTATTTGTTTCGGGTTATCGTTTGTACGGAGTATTTGACGAAGTATGCTATGTACTGTCTACTTTTAAAGGTTATAGGTGGGACCAAAATTTGTGTAAGGGCCCAGGGCCTACTTTTGCGTAGGGGCCCAGGACCTCAAAAAGTCTGTCGTGATCTTTGTGGGAAGGTTCGAGTAAGAAACAGACATTTTTCAAGTTGAACACTTTTATTTCTTTTAACACTTATTAGACTTTATGAGAATTACTGCGAAAGCACTCTAATAACTTTAACCGAGGAGTAATAAACTTTATTAATATTATAATATTTAAATGTGAGCACTTATCTTTCTCCTGAAAGCTCTTGCCGCAACATTTGCTTAATCGTCAGCTGTCAGGTGGACGGCTTCTCCTTTACTTAATCTTTCTTGCTGGGATTAAATAATACTAAGTGCGATTACCGGTCACTCACACTGCTTTCCTCTTGGAATCAATTTTCCACCATCATCCCGCCTACTCCACGACCAGCACTTAAATAGAAGCTTTCATTTACATAAAATCGTCCTCTCCACGGAAAGCAGTTTTCAACTCAAATCACAGTTAAAAAAAAGTATTTTACCCAAGAAGATTAGTGGAAGCCCGAATAGAATCCGTTGCAAGTCTTAAGACGTCCCGTAGGAAGTACTCCCTGTCCACCTAACGTTGAACCAAACCCTGTTGTACATCTTAAAATAGAGTAAATAATTTACATCTGCATGTGTAATAAGTCAATGGTACTTTTTGTTGCATTTATTTATAAAAAAAACTGTAATACTCGCAAACAACGCCATTCCTTACGTTTTAAACGCGCTTCAATCAAAACTTGTTGAAATATTGGCGATAAGTCAAGTTGGCATCATTTGCGGCGACTAAATTTTGTGACTTGGCGACCATGTTGGTGACAATTTTTGGTGACTTTGTAACCATATGGATGCTTCTGGAAACTACTGGAGAAATCTATAACATCACGATTTATGACGTAAGAGGATTTTTCGAGAGATCGCTGGAAGTTAGGGGCAGGGGAACCCTAGGTAAATTGCCCTTGACGCACCTTTTCAGTTAAATTCAACTTTTAACGACCCATTTTTACTAACCAAACCTTATTTATAAATAAACTTGTTACAGCATCAGGAAAAACTTTTTTTATACAGAGAGAGGTAAATGATGATTTTTTGAATATGAAATCAGAAAAATTTAAGGAATAAATAACCTAAAGATGTGCAATTTATAAACTGAAATTGTCTGGCAATTATAAACTGAAAATGCAAGACGTCTATGTAAACCTAAATTGCAAGACAACAGGAAATAAGGGTATCAAAAGAAACGGCGAAGTACTTTTACTGTCGCTGATCGTAATGAAGAGAAAACAGTTTCACTGATAAAAGAGAACTCTCTTTTGCAGGTTTTCTTTTTCTTTAATTTTCATTATTTCCTTGATTTCAAAGTGAACATTTCTTTCGTTCTTTTATAAGTTTTCTATTTTCCTTTAATTTTACTTCATTCCCCGATCATAGCCTGCTAACAGTTATCATGAAGGAAGTTCTTCGCCTATCCGTTATAGTGGTTAGCGAAGCTGACTGCTGTGCCGTAGGACTTGGGTTCGAATCACGAAGGCATGATATGTTCGTAAATGTAAAGTGCCTTTGCGGGATGGGGGTACTTTAAATAGCATTCGAGCCGCAAGTCTTCTCATGAGATTGGTGGAAGGGGAAGAGAGGCGGGAGGCCCCTGACTCCCCCCCAGGGTGGTCTTTCTCAAAATTTGGGTGGAAGCGAGGTAAATCGTACGGGCACCTGTATGGTGCTCAAGGCTACGATTAACGACAGGCGTGCATATAGCCCCTTGACCTGATGAATTTCGTTGAAGAAACAACAACGATGAAGGAAGTTCAGATATTTTTGTTGTCTTCCTTCCTACAATCGGAGCTCCAGGCAAATACTCTTTCCCCTCCCTCCCTTTTATTTTCAATTAAAGATGAATAATAATCAAATTGGTTAGTCTTTGAGGCCTTCTCATATCGTTTCCTTCAAATATAAGAAGGATGTATCCAATTTGTGGTCAGATGCTTTGCTTAGCATCGTTTTTTATGGCACTCTGTATGCTTGCAGGATGACTCATTTGACTCCTCTTTTACCATTGTATACCCTCTGTTCATATCATTATACCCATCGTAAAATTATAGAAAGAAACTACTTTTCTCATTACTTCAATGTATGATCCGCTTTCCTGTTTGAGGATTATGTTTATGATTCCTATAACATTTTTCGTCATCTTGAAAAATCCGTTTCAGCTGATTCATATAAATATTTTTTTTATCAAGCACTTGATTTGTGAAATATTTATACTATTAATGAAATATCTTCAACGTGTGTGGATAAGGAAAAAGAAATAATTCGACTTTTTAAGAGTGATTCGTTAAAAATAAAAGTATAAATTTGAATAAAGGCTGTAATCTGCTAAGAACGTATTGTACACTGGTGTCCAAAAGTTAAGCATAAATCGTAAAATGCGAAAAACATGGAGTAAATATTCGTTAAATTATTCCAAATTTCTTGCGGATATTAATTGGGTGAAGAAGAAACATTGGGTTTATGCAAAACTTTTCAGTCGACTACGTCTTGCGCGAAACACCGGCGCATGTTGGAACGCGGAGAAACCGATTCACGCAGCATAGGCAGTTCAGACAAGTTTCGTGTAACTGCTGTGCGAAGGAACGTTGTTAACCATCAAACAAGGTGAATGATGGCACAAAGACGCCAATTGGACATGTTTACGAAAGGAAGAATCGTTGGAATGCTGGAATCTTCACGATCACAAACCGAAGTGTCTCGAATTCTGAATGTGAACCAGTCTGTGATCTCAAGACTGTGGCAGAGGTTTCAAAGAACGGGAGTTGTTACCCAACAACCAGTATCAGATCGACCAAGAGTCACAACCCTTCGCCAAGATCGATATCTGGTAATAAGTGCGCGACGTCAGAGAGGCAGTACTGCCAGAGCACTGGGTTCGACGCTCACAGTCGCCACAGGAATACGAATTTCGAGACAAACTGTTTACAGGAGACTCAATCATGCTGGCAGTTTGTATTCCCCTCACGTCTGCGCATAAACGCGCTCGTTTGAACTGGAGTTTGAAACATCAACATTGGAGTGTGGGAGAGAGGCCAATGTGATGTTCAGTGACGAGTCCCGGTTTAGTCTGAGTAGTGATTCTCGGCGGGTAACGATATGGAGAGAACATGGAACACGTTTTGAACCAAGAAACATAACGGAAAGAAATCATTTTTTTCATCAAGGGGCGTAATGGTATGGGCAGGCATCATGATGGACGGCCAAACAGACTATTTCTTTGACTGCTCAAAGATACAGAGACGAAGTTCTTGAGCCTTATGTTCGCTTGTTTCGAAGTGCTGTCGGTCCTGACTTCATATTCATGGATGATAATGTACCATGTCACCGAGTGGTGCTGATTGATGACTTCCTTGAAACGGAAAACACCCAGCGCATGTCATGGCCTGCGAATTCCCTGTTTTAAATCCTATCGAGCATGTATGGGATATGCTCGGGAGACAAATGGCAGCCCTTGCGCACCCACCAAGCTCCGTTACAGAACTGAAGAGAGCTCTCCAAGAAGCTTGGAACCGTTTGAGCCCACAACTTATTCATCATCTCATAGCAAGTATGGTAAATCGCTGTGCAGAGGTGACCACACGCCTTATTAAACTGCAGCATCAGTATTTTATTTAATGTTTTCTTTCATTTTTTCTTTAAAGTGTGAATCCTTGCTATGCTCAGTTTTCTTTCAAACTGTTACTTTGGATAATAAAATTAATTATTATCATTCTTTTGATTTGCTTCCTTATTTTATAACCATTTTACACTCGCATATCACGTTTCCCGCCATTCTAATTTACAGTTCCTTCTTTATTCACATAATTATCAATTATGTTTAACTTTTGGACACCAGTGTATGTCTGTCCATATGTTTTTATTACATAAAATCAAATGATTATTAGAATATGCCGACTTTTTTGCTAAGAAGGGATCCTTTTGTGATCCAAAGACCCACAAAAATTTGGACTTTTTACTAATATGACCTTCAAATAAAAGGGCGTAACGTACACCCACGCATTGCAGGGAGGCCTAGGGTTCTAGAGGGCCCAAAGTCTTTCGATGTCAAGTCCGGCTAGGGGCCCAAACCTGAATTTTCAGGGGGGCTCTAATATTCTCCGTTACGCCATTGTTTAGATATAATTTTAAACTGGAGGCCGCAGAGATTTCGAAGAACAAGAACTGAGCAGTTTTGAACGAGAACCCTTCCTGGATTCCTAAAGCTCCTAGAAGAGCTGCTGTGGCTCGTTTTAGACCATAGGTTCCCAACCTTTTTTGAACTGGCGCCTTCTTTTCTAGTGAATATTTCGATACGCCCCCTCACCCTCTAGAGAAATAAGAGTGAACATGATGAAAACAAGAGTTAAATTTTAAAAAATATTCTATTACTAATAGAATATATTTTTTAATTTAATTTTTTTCTAAAGCCCCAATTTTTTATTTGCGAATCTGAAATAGCTATTGCCACAAATATATTTAAATGTGTAATATTATATATTTTGGTCATAGATAGGATATTGTTGGAATTGAAACGCTACTGTGGATTTCTTGGAAGAGAAGAATAGGTGGAGAAATAGGAGGAAAGAGTGGAATAAAAATTTTAGCTTATCTGTTATAAAGATAGGCAGGTGTTTTGATGATACGAAGTAATTAAAAAAAAGCATTGCTTTCAAAATTAATACAAATTGACAATATCAGCATTTAAAGAATCACATTAAATCCTGGTTAACATATTTAATTATGTTTCTTGGATAATATGCGTAATGAAATGCAGTGGACGAAACATTTTCCCTTCTGCTCACAGATAGAGACAACACGTGCACTACAGAAATTAAAATGCACTATATCATTCAATTTAATGTAGGTCTGAATGTAATGTAATCTTTTAAGTTTTTCATCCACTTCCCGTACTACCGACATATGTGAATTTTCGTACATGTGATATTGAAATGACTTAAATACGTACAATCAACATAAGTTAAACAGTATCAAACTTTACTCTTGTTAGTACATAATCAGCGTGTTTCTTCAGTCTTTCTTAGACTATATTTCGTTAATCTACCCAAGCCCCTCTGTGCCATTTCAACGCCCTCTAATTTTGTTTGGGTCCTTTACTGCCCCCTTGAAAGCCTCAAACGCTCACAAGGGAGCGTTATCGCTCACGTTGAGAACCTATGTTGAAACTGTTGAGAGGGAAAGTTCACCATTCTCGTATCATGCTCCAATACGTCCCCCAACATATTCTTTTGATTTTGTCGATTTTCGGGAACAAAAACAGCAAAAAATTAATTATTGAATAAATAATTAGCAATAATGAAAAAACTAATAATAATAACAGGTACTTAATTAAATTTTAAGTACTATATACATAGGATTTTAATCAATCGGAAATAAAAATCAAGAACTTTGGGGGGAAAGGGGGTCTGTACACAGGAGCGCTTATATTCTTATAAGCGCCACTGACTACTTTACATTACTTTCTGTAACTGCTTTTCATTTACCTTATAATGCGTGCCTATCCTTTCAAACTGCATTTTTTAATTTTTAGATATATTCACCGTATAATACACACCTTTTTTCCCCCGAAGGCACCTGAAAAAAAAATGTACATGTAACTTGCTAAGGTGCGGCACTGTTGAGGTCTCTGTCAAGACCGGATCACTCCGTTAGGACGACATTGACCTGCTCAAAAGAGTCCAAGCAAATCTGGAAGTCAATCGGAGAGTGAGAGTCTGTTGGAGTGATTTGAGACGTCGTAGAGTGTAGAAGCGCCTCTGAAACATCAAGAGTATCTGGGTGTCTATTTAAAGGAGGAGTACAGCACAGCCAGTACATTCCCCAGAAGCTGGTATTACTTTTTAGTGGGGCACCATATTGGTGGATACCAATTACCACTAAGTAGTTTTGACACCCGTTTCTTCACAGAGGGAGGAATCTGAGCTCTGACGATGGAAGATTTTACTAGGAATATAATTTTGCTGAGAGTATCCAAGCTAGGCAGGCACTCTATGGATCTTTAACATGCCACCTAATCAAACGCGGCATGAAGAAGCTCCTTTTTTTAGGTACCGTACTAGATTCGAAAAGGATTTCGAGCGGGCTAGACATCCTGGCATCCCCATAAAGAAGTCATTTCTTTCAAACAAAATGAACCTTGGTTACTAAAATGCGATCGATCCTACAGCAACGAGATTAGCAACACGAGTGCGATTGACGAAAACCAAAGTTTCGATCCATAAATGTCTATTCTAAATCGGCTAACCTAAAAAAATCACGACCACAGTCGAAAGCTTCACGCGATTCTCTCGGAGAAAGGCGAATTGGAAAGTTCTGATTGATTCCACCAGGCGTACCGATTACAATAATTTTGATGCTGCAGACACATTAAGGCCTTATCACACATCCATGTCTTGCACAACTTTTTCGAGAAGATTTTCGAGCAACTGTGAGAGTGAAGTTTTTTTATAGAACATTTATAACCCAGTGCACCACAAACTATCACACGAGGGCTTACATAAAAGTAAGCGTGAAGCACACATCACAAAGGAAAAAAGGATTACAATACAAACATCCATGCCTTCTCCGGGAATCAAACCTAGGCCCTATGGCACCGTAATCAGCTTCAATAACCACTATACCGGATGGGCGGCGAGAGTGAAGGGTTGCCGTA
This sequence comes from Trichonephila clavata, assembly GCA_019973975.1. Taxonomy (NCBI): domain Eukaryota; kingdom Metazoa; phylum Arthropoda; class Arachnida; order Araneae; family Nephilidae; genus Trichonephila; species Trichonephila clavata. The sequence continues at coordinate 10,818 of BMAO01026854.1, read as the reverse complement.
AGCAAAACGATACTCTCTGACGTCAGCCGCGTTCTATCTTCACATTGAAAAATTACTCGCTGATTTTTCTGCATCGGAAAATGAACATCCAATACTATTTCTTTTATTCCACTCCCGCACTTGTTGGCGGTTGGAGTGCCATTCTGTTTTAAATATTATACGCTATTAAAATATTTCAAGCCATTTCTGATGTGTTTGACGAAGCCGAGACAACCATCTTTACCGCCCTCTTGTTTATGACGTAAGGAGATGAAGAACCTCATTGGCTGGAATTTCGAGCAAGCTTAATTTCAAGAAATTCTTTCAGCTAACAAGGAAAAAGTTGTTCGAAGCCGTTGCAATGGCAAGAAATTGCTTAAAAATGTTGTTTGATAGGGAAATTGCTCCAAATAATTGCTCCATATGATAAGGCTTTTAGAGTGCATACTTACAATCAGCAGCTGTCAACAACTATTCTCACTTTAGATAAACGCCAATCCCTCAGTTTTTGCTGGGTCGCCGGGTGTGTGTTATTCTTAGGGAAATTATGCCATTAAACTCAGAAAAGAGTGTCAAAATGGAAGGTCTACACCCAATCATAAAAGTGGCAGGTAGATTTTCACCCTTATTATCCATGAAGCAATGGGGCTTGTGGCAACCACGGCTCAACAACCCTTTTCACTAAATCAGGGGTGTCAAACTCGCGGCCAGCAACGAACATTTTTGAGGTCCGGCCAGTATATTGGCACACAAAATAATATAATAAAATATCAAAATTTCCCCAACGAAACAGGTAAGGAAGAGATGTCAAGAGTCAGGACGTCAACATTAAATTGTTATTGTTCTTTTATACATGTTTATTATAATGTATTATTCGAAATAAACCAACGTTTCTATGAATGTAGATTTTTTTTTGTGACCCACCTAAAAGTTAAACCTTGTTTGTTTTTGGCCCAAGTTAGCCTTTGAGTTTGACACGCGTAGTGTAGAACCACAAACGTCTGAGCATAAAAAAACAAAAACAAAAAAAAAGAAAAGAAAAGTTTTTAATGAAATTTATAATAGATTTAAGCAAAACAAAAACTTCGAATAAAACTTTAGAAAAAAAAATATTTCCCAATTTGTGTAATGGTTCTCATTTTAAAAATATCATATTTTAAGGTTCTAACTTCAAATATCTTTTTTCTTACCTCAATCAAATATATTATATGTTTCTTATTTATCATACTCGCGAGTGTTTAATAAAAATGAACTCAGTGGCGAAACAGCCCATGAGGGCCAAATCCACAACTGTGTCTATCCCAGTTTACGTGACCTTAGGCGCTGGGTTGCATGTGCAGATGTTTCGATCAAGTGGTCAGTCTGACGCGAAACTCCAGTCTTCAGTTCCCAATTAAGCTTTTGCATTTCAATTGCATTGTTCCCAATCAAGCACTTATCGACTTATTAAATGGAAGAAAGCCTGAGTCGACCTTGCTCAGCCCGGGATTTGAACCCCGGACCTGTGGTGTGGGACTCAGCCACTGGGCATCGTTTAACATAACGTCGCACTATAAAGCAACACGCGAGCTATCGGCGACAGATCACACAATTTTGAGCCTCGACGAAGTTTCCATGATACCCTTCTCCAGATGATACCGGATCCAGCACCCCGTCTCCAAATTATCACACCAAGCCAACGGGAGGACTTCGAAGGGATGAAACGAATTACCACAGATGAAAAAGATTGGTATAATGCTTAGTGGATCAGAAGGAACTAAATTAACAATTAGTGGAAAAGTAAAATAATCTTTCTATAGTTCTCAATGGGATGCTTATCGACAACTAAACCTTTACAGACACGCTAAATTCCCAAATGCGAGAGTCGTTTCATAGTGGCACCATCAAGCGGTGGTTCTCACTACTAATTTTCGAAGCTCAAATTAATTTAATTCAAGCTCTCGTCGGATGCTGAATATTACCGTGATTTAATTTTGCAGAGAGTACCAGAGCAAAAGTGATACTCAAGGGATTTTTTACATGCCACATAATCAACTGACATGCGTGCCTAAAATTTTCACTTCTAGAAAATCTATCGACTCCACTCGAGCTGGGATCGATCCCGCAACCTTGGGCTTACGAAGCAGGCACGCTACATCTAAGCCACAAGCCGACTCAAATTTCCTTAAATTTAATTTTTAAACATTTTTTTAATTAAAAAATTAATTACTTTTTTAAAAGAATTCTTCGTTTCAAAATTCGAATATTTTTAAAATGATCAGTTGATCTGTTCTCTTTCTTCAATTACCAAGCGTATAGCAAATAAATTATTGTTTAAAAATAAAAACACGCTTTTAGTGTAAGCACAAGTGTATTTGTTTTTAGGGTTGCACCTTAATCTCTTAGTCACTAAATCTGTAATTAGTCGCCAAATCTGGAAATGGTATATACAGTTAGGCACCAAATCGGGAAGTGGTATATGGAATTAGTAGCCAAATCTGAATAATTGTTATTCCTGACGAGGACAATGGAACAAAAGTATGAAATTATTGTATTGTCATCGGTCCGTGATAAGTGTGCAAAATTTCGAATTAATCTGACCTTTTAAAGTGGGTAAAAATCGAGTTCGAAGATTCCGTTACATACAAGTGAAACTTATAAAAGCGTGTTGAAAAAATACTTTGCTAATTTATGTGATGTTCTTTAAATTTCACATTTTGTTCTTCTATTCGTAAATTTATCAGATGGATTCAGGAATTAGGATTAGATAACAGGTATGGATTAGTTTTGGATTATAACATTTTGTTCATTAAAAAACAATCAGTACTTTTCAAAAAACATATTTCTTTTCTTATTTTCCTTTCCCACCTTGCAGAGATCACTATAGACCTCACGTTGGTGAGATATAGAAGAATGGGGTACTAATTCATGTGTCAACCTTGTCACTTGACCGAGGCTTAAGATTACGAAGACTGTCACTGAAAGGTCTTGTGCAACTTCCAAGGGCGACGTTCATAACAATCAAATCGAATTAAAAGAATTTCGAAAGTTTCCTTGCACATAGAACAAATTAGAGTGCCTGGAATTCTCGTGACGTGTTCAAGATGAAATTTCTTTCCCACGCTGATGAATTTCACGCATTATTCTTCGCGAACTGTTGAGAATTTAGTTAATATTGCAAGAATGCTTAGTCTGAATTCTGACAAGACGTTTAAGTCAAATTGTGATGTTTAAATTGATTGATTGATTTCAATTATGATTTATTTTTAAAAAAATAGACTAACGCTTACATCAAAATTAAAAAAACAATTTTAACCACTATTTACGAAATTTCCATAATTTTATCAATTTACAAGCAAAAAAAGGATCGAGTCGAAGACCACTCGCGAGCAGATAAAGAAGGCTTATCGATGAATAATTAATAAGCTTCTTGGATTATGCATGTTTTTGATTGGACAAAGGCAGTAGGAAGGAGGAGAAAGTAAATGAGAGGCGGGACTTACGCTTCAATAACAGTAGAAAGCCGCTTTTTAATAGTAGTGCGATGTATGTGGAAAATAACCAGTAAAATTTAAAAAAAAAACTTCATTGGTTAACATTTGTTCATTGCTGTGCATAAATTACCATAACAGTTTAAGAGAAAGGAATTAAATATCTGTGGAATATATATTAACCCAATTAAATTAAATTTTTATGCTGCCATCTAGTGTGAAGAAACTACACAAACACTTTAATAATACAATTTAAAAATGAATAATACTCAATAGAAAATGTAAATTATGACACTAAAAATTAAACTTAATAAAATAAACTCAAGTTTATAAAATTTTATGCTGGCATTTTGGAAATTGTTTGGAAAAAAAATTCTTAACTGCTATTAAAATTAGAATATTTCTGCAGTATTATGACTCTGAACACAATTAACACTTTTTTATGTAGATTTTATACACACTTAACAACACATTCAGAAATAAGTATGGAGAGAACTGTTTTTTTCTAAATTTGTAAATATTTATACACATCAAAAACATCTATTTATTCCCTCATATGTAATGTGATTTCGAATTCATTAGCAAATTCGTTACTTATCGAACGTTGTCAGTAATAAATTTTGTGCATCTCCTTATAAAAATAAGTACCAGAAAATCTTTTTTTTACCCAAAAGAATTTTAACAAGCTATCTAATAAAGAAAGATTGAAAAGAAAATTTTTCTATCAGATCAATTTTACATTATTAAAAGTTATTTCCACTTTTTTTTTATCTAAATAGATGAATGTAAACTTTAAGCGGTAATTTTTATACGATGCAACATACGGGGGGAATTAGAATTGAAGTTTTACTTTCAAAATGCTGAAAGAAAAGAACCACAATTCAGAATAATTTCAAATTTGAAGTGAATATACTTGAAGAAGAGGGAAATGATATGGCACAAGAAAAAAAATTCGTTGGCGTTTTCGTTGCTGATTTTTATGAGGGTCTTGGCCCGAGGACAATTTAAAATCGATTTTTCCCATCTAATGCGGTACGACCTGACCGTGGTTGATGGGCTTTTTCTAACAATGCAATAACTGTTAAATGACTAGTAAGTCATTTTTTTCTGACAAAAAAAAAAAAAAACAACCGAAAGAATTTTGAAAAATAAGCAGTACAATTGGTTTAATGTGCAATCAGTGGCGTAACGGATAATATTGGACCCCCCTCCTGAAAAATCAGGTTTTGGGCCCCCTAGAATACTGCCCCTAGCGATGCAGGGGTTACGGGGGTGTACGTTACACCGCTGTGTGCAACTCATGCCAAAGCACACACAACTTAAGTCACAATCTCGTCATCATTTAGCATTTGAAATCCAGTCTTCTGCATCGCATGCCCTCCAGGTTTCTACATCAACAAAACTCAACAAAAGAGCAAGTATATACCCCTTTACTTGGAAACAAACTGACCTAATATTCTGCGCAGATAATTACCAAATCACACAACTGAAATTCCCCAAATTTCCCTCATCTTATATTTTCCCGTCACTTTTAGCCTCACGCGAAACTATTTAGTGTTGCACTGTTCGAAAACGTATCCAGCCTTCGATTCGGATATTTGACGCTCCGGATAATAAACGTTCGGATAAACGACGTTCTACTGTTCTTTGGTTTTTTCATTTTTTTTTTATTTGCGCAATATTCTTTCACGCAAAATTCTTTTGACACGAAAAAATATTTCAGATCCCCTCAATTTCGTGTTGAACGATTTTCTGAGAAAAGCGACTTATTCATCACGATTTCAGTAGTTATTAGACCTACAGATGTGAAATTCGGCAGGCATGCTCCTTTCATCGAATAAAGATCCGCTACAAAAGCGTTTTTTTTTTTGTGTGTAAGTCGACACCCGAGGGATTAAGATGCATTACGGATAAAAATTTTTGTTTTCATACTGATAGACCCAGATGCTTGAAATTTGGTAAGCATGTTTCTTTTTTGGAATAGAGATCCGATAAGAGCGGATTTTATGGGAATCGACTCCTAAGGGGGGGAGAGGAATTACTGGGGCGAAAAGATTAAAACCCCTCTGGGACGAGCGTCGCACCCGCGCGCTGGCACGAAACATCGTCAGGAGACAAGTGTCACGCCCCTGAGCCAGTATGTTTCTTCCTCACTGGTCTAGCGACTTAACGGTGCGCAAGGTGGCGTGGCAGAAGCGGACGTGGCAGGAGCGGACACATAACATTTCGTGGCTTTAGCGGACACTTTAAAACTCATCGTGGTTTGAGCGGACACATCCCCCCCCCATATCTTAGAACAGCCACGGTTACATAGCCAGAGCGGACAGTAGAAGGGTGGAATTCCAAATTAAATGCAATCACTGGCAGAAACCAGCCTAATCCACTTATTAGTTAAAATACTAAAAGAAGAAACACAAAAAGTGTTTTTTAATTTGAAATCCAAAGAAATTGGCGATCATGGAATAAAAGGAAGAAAAAAAAAAAACATATGTAAAATTGGATGTAAGAATTGAAAACATCTTAAAAGAATTCGAAACATCAAACAATTTAGAAAAATGCCTAAAATCTTTAAGTTTTGTAACTAGGTTGGACTAAATCCAACGGTAAATGATATTCCTGCCTTCATAATAAAGGTTAGTTAGTATTTGGTTACTTGTATTTATTTTTCTTTTATTTATTTTTGTATCTGTTTTGCACATTTTACTTCTAGTTTTTATATATATTTACTTACATTAATGAAACTAATTTTATGGTAATTGCACCTGTTCTAATATTTATTTGACTCTAAAATACAGTTTTCTATTTTTTTAAATATTTCTCTGAAAGTTTTTATTTTTATTACATTGCGCTGTTTTTAAAGTGTATTCGCACTTAATATCTTAAAGATTTAATTCAAATTAAATTTGATTGGCAAAAATGTATTTATACTTGTAATTCAATAATCGAATCTGTTCTAAGATGGGGGGGGGGGGAATGTGTCCGCTAAAGCAACGAAATGTTATGTGTCCGCTCCTGCCACGCAACCGTGTGCAAGGGACCTGGAACGTTTTTTAAGCTCAGTTTTTTTGGCAATAGATGACATTCTACAGTCGGTCGAAAAAATAGTCGAGCACCGTGACCCTTTCCAAAAATGATTGAAAATGGAAAACGACCTTTTTGGAAAGGGTGTCAGAATCGTGTCCCTTGGGGTGTGTTGATTGAAAATTTGTTCCTCTGAAAAAAATATGGGGCGCGAGAACTAAAAAAGTTTCATCCTGGATGAGGGGACAAATGAAATGGAGACTTGTCCCGCTGGGCAACGACCCATGTCATGGAGGTAGGTCAGGGAGGGACAATGAGACTAGTCAAGCTGGGGGAAAGCAGCGACCTATAAAGTGTAGGCATTACAACGTTGGTATGTCGAGAAAAGACAGAGAATCATTCCAATAGGGGTGTTGTTGGAACATGGGAGGCGAGCCATCTCACGACGTTGCCCTCTTGGAGTGGGGTGCGAACCCTCGTCTACGTGAGTGGACCCTTTGTGTGACCAGGGTCCTGACAATTTAAGCGTCTCATTTTCACATCAATCGACCCTTGCACCCGTATAGTATTGCGTTTCTCAGTACCCTCTTTCCAGGGGGAATAGAAAAATGACTGTGGGAAATAAAAATGTTGGGCTGCCAAGCGTGTACGGGACCCATGGTATAATGTCCGATCCATGTGACGGGCTGGAAATGTTTAAATTGTGTGATTCCCTTGTATCCGCGCTACGAGGAAACGGAGGAACCTCTGCATTTGAATCTATACGATAATAAAATAGTGTATGTCGAGGAGGGAGCCGAGGAAAGAGATTTGATTCAAAGGGAAAAAGACGTGTTGAAAAAGGAACTTGACGAGTTGAAAACAAAAGAATATGAATGGAAAATGAAAGAATATGAATGGAAAACAAAAGAATATGAATGGAAAATAAAAGAATATGAGTTGAAAACAAAAGAATATGAGTTGAACGCTAAAGTACAAAACAAGTCAGTTGAAAATAAAATATTGAAAAATTTGTTGCAAGGAAAAAGAGTGGATAGAATCTCTTTCAATACATGGCGTTGGAAAAACAATAGTGTAAAAAGGTTGGTTCGACCTCGTTCAACCATCTCTCAACTTTCAAGTTTACTAGCAAACGTTTGAAACTAAATCATGTAACTTCTCTACAAAAAAAAAAAAAAAAATTTTTTTTTTTTTTTTTTTTTTTAGAGGGGTATAATGTTTTAAAATTTTTGGGCTGTGCCAAGAGTTTGGTTGTCAAGCTCCTGAAAGATATTTTAAACTTGCCTCACATTCTTTTTTTTGGCTTTTGCGATATTTTATTTTATTAGCCTTCCATTGTGAATCTTACACAATGTTCCAGGCACAGTCTCAAAAAATGTGTCAACCTTCCATTGTGAATCTTACACACAATGTTCCAGCCACAGTCTGAATCAATGTGTCAGAGTTTTTTTTTCTTGTCGTTTCCAAACCCCCGCCAATGGAAGAATGATTCCTGGTCCCGAGCTATGCTCCTTTCCAGCAAACATTCTCCCATGGCTGTTCCAAACCCTCAATTTGTATACTATATGGAATGTCACCCTGATTTGCTTTTCATCTTTCACATTTTATTGGTCTTGCACAATGTTCTAACAATTGTGTCTTTTTTTCGGGTCGTTTCCAACCTTGACTCTGAGAGTAGCCCAAAAAAATGGGAGATGAATGACTGGTCCCGAGCTATGCTCCTTTCCAGTCATCCATCTCCCATTTTTCTGGGGAATCCCTGTCCCCCTCCTCTACGAGGCTGCTCGTATGGGGTTGGGCGCCCTGCAGAGAGGACAGGTATTCCTCACCTCCAGGTGTTGCAGTAAACACCGCATGTGAAATACATGGCCACAATGTGTCTTTTCTGGCCAATGCATCGGACTCAGACAGATGGAACACGTCTCGGGTATTTGGAAGACGCTTTCGGGCCATTTGAGTGCAAAACAGCCATCCAAGACGGCTTGAGCCAAGAGAATCCAAGGGGCCAACGGTTGAGGTCCATGTCGCCTCCAGGCCTTGTACGCCAATCGATACAATTTGGGAAGGGCCAAGACCGTCCACAGAGCTTGCAGAAAGGCCCCTTGCCTTGGGCCGCCTGCTGTTCGAGGTAATCACTGTAAAGTTCGGAAGGTTCAGAAGAGGTGAGACATTCAAAGGTGGGCAGGTCGTCGATGGGCTCGGGATGGGGCAACACTTTTCGTAAAAGGTCTCCCAGGTCCACGGGGGAAAGAGCAATGACGTCGGACGGAGTGAGAGTCTGTAACTGGGCTCGAAACTGCATCATAAAAGTAATGTACTCGGCCAAATGGGCCTCGTGGTATTCGGCCAGGTAGATTTGAAAGGCTTTGTCAGACTCCATTGTCTCGTATGAGGCAAAAAGGCGTCCGAATCGTGCTTTTGAGAGAAGAGCGACGCGCAGGAAGTGCTTTTGGATTGGCTAGACAGGAGGAAGATCCTGTGAGGGTCATGTCCGTTCTTTCAAAATGGATGGCATCATCTCCGGTCCCGCCGGAAGCCAAGCACCTTTCAAGGTGGCAGAAAGAGTAGGATCCACGGGGCCCTGTCTCCAACATTGACAGTGAGCTCGTGTCAAACATTCGAGCGAGTGTAAAGACCCGTCCCGTACGACGACATGATTGAAGCGTTTCACGATAAAATAGTGTTCGGCGGCGTCAAAGACATTAAAACAATGGCAAGTGTCGGGTCCTTCCGTGCAGGCATCTGCACTATAGACACAATCGGAAAGATGGAATCCATGCTCGCTCAAGACCACCTGGACGGGAATGGGAAAGTGGGTCGCGAGTTGTTGAAATTTCACAATACCCGCTAAACGTTGCAAGCGTCGTCTATAAGACGACCAGCGTGAGACGTTGTCTCGCAAACCTGGGAGAATGTTTTTTTCCAATTCACCCAGGAGAGAATCGAACGAGGTCATCATGAAGAGAATAAGAAATGTTGACAACAGAGCAAACCAAATGAAAGCTCGAGTGAAAGGCTCAACCTTTTTTAAACACTCTCCAATCTTTCTAAAAAAAAAAAAAATTTTTTTTTTTATTTTTTTTTTTTTTTAGAGAGATTGGTTGTAAACTTTATTTGCATCTGATAAATGTTTTAAACTTTATTTTGCATCTGATAAATGTTTTAAACTTTATTTTTGCTTCTGAAAGATGTTTCAAATGTTATGTGCGTCTGACAAATATTTCAAACTTTCCTTCTGAAAGATATTTCAAACTTTGTTTGCGAGATTTTTCAAATTTTATGTGCTTCTGACAAATCTTTTAAACTTTATTCGCTTCCGACAGAGGGTTTGGGAAACCCACTCTGGATCACGTCATACATCCTTTGCCAACGTTTACTATTTTCGTCCGTCCAATGCATGGCCCGGGGTAAATAGTGTTGTCCAATCTCTAAAATTTCTTTCAATCGTGCTTCGGTGGGTTCACCGTGCATCACTCGTTCTTGAAACACCATCGATTTCAATAAAACGTGAATCACACAATCATGAGGGGACTCTTTTCCCCGAGAACACACTAAACAATCTTGTTCACAATAACATGCATCCGAAACAGCAGACATGGTCGGACACGATAGATTGAAAGGAAACAAAATTTCAAAGCACACTACACTAGACGAGTAAATGAAATGAGGGGGTGGTAGAAGGCTTTTAAACTTAAAAAGAACACGGAGTTTAAATCCACGCAGCACAAGAAGAGAAAAACTCTAGCTAGACAAGAAATTAATTTATCCTTACAAAAAAAAAAAAAAAATTTTTTTTTTTTTTTTTTTAGAGAGAGAATGTTTAAGAGCAAACACTTGATAGATTACATTTCAGAGCACAAAAATTTGCAGCTTGTCTTTTTCAACATGACCGACCCGGACAATGTGTTGAGCCTGTTATCCGCCCCTGGTTCCCCTTTGCCCTCCATGGGTTCTCCTTCACACCCAGAGTCTTCTCATGAGCCCCCAAAACTAAACTCTCCCCAAGACCCTCGACGACGTCGTTTCTCCTCGTCTCGACGATGCCCTCCTTATGCTTATCGATTTCCCCAGCACCACGCTCAAGTCTTTTTCCATACGCACGGTCTGGCCGTGTTGTGTCTCCGAGACCATGGTTTCACGCTCACCAACGGGGTCGTCTCGTATGCTTCGGATCGCGTCGAGGCGCATAAAGTGTTCACTCTTTACATTATCTCAATGTCGGCACCCTCTGTGTGACCGATTCTCGTTCCAAGCAAGACTTTAAAGACATTCAAGCAAAATGGAGCGCTTTCAGTCCTTTCAAACGCATCCCCGTCATGCTCTTGAAATCCCATGCACGAGGCGAATG